>JAMLFT010007559.1:0-14667 GCA_026544285.1 Pachyrhizus erosus | reverse complement strand
GGTAACCCCGACAAAGTAGAGCATTACCAAAGTTAGTTGAGAGTATCTAAGTCTTGTACCAACTTGAGATATGTACTTCTGATTGTCACCCAAAAATGTTGCAACCTATGGAATAGATAATATGATTGCATAAGTCCTTTAGTGAAAATGAGTAAATGAGGCAACAAGAGATCCCTATAACCGATAGAACCTTATTTAGGATACAGTGAGGTAAAATATATATATTTACATTTGTATATATTATGTGTGTGATTGGTCCGAAATCCCAATACTATATAATTAAACTTGAGAATCGAAGATTCACTCCTACGCTAACTATTTCAGGAAAAGATGTTTAAAGAGTTTCACCCACTGTTCCATTTGTCTGTTACCCCTCGATCTGGGAGATGGACCAGAGACCCACTATATTAGTTGTATACCTATACGGGTTATGTGCGTTTCACTTTCTTCCATGCAACTCATTTATCACCTACCTCTTACGGGCAGATTGATCTCTCGATAGTCCTAACTTAGGTGGAACCTCCAAGGGTTTCGGTGTCTCCTCCCGGTTTCCCCTCTCAGCCTAGAAGGAGACATCCACGTAACTCTTCCACGGGACATGCTAGGTTCAGGATGGCTAGACCCGCTCCTAGTATTGATATTTTCGAGGAAGAAGACCCTTCAAAGGACCCGGGAGACAATGCTTAGTCTTTTATGATATTTTCAATAGTGTGTTTTGTCAACTGTTGTGTAATATGAGTAAACAACTATTATGTTTTGAGATCGTTTGTATAATGAAAGGTAGAGTTCGTATATGTAACTCATAAACCTTTTTCTTAATGAAGTTTAGTAGTTTTATATATGTATACTCTTTTAGTAAAGAAAAAGTAGTCGTTACACTAAAATTGAGAAGAAATCCTATCATTCCTATATAGAGAGTTTGATTTACTTTCTTAGATTCTTCGTCTACTCTAAAGGATGGATGTAGGATGCATCTCCTTCACATCTCCCAGTTTAAACTTCTTCAACAGCTCCTTGACATACTTTATTTGGTGTATGTATATATCATCACGAGTCTGCTTAATTTCTAATCCAAAAAAGAACTTTAGTTCCCTCTTCATGCTCATCTTGAACTCAGCCTAGTTAGTCAAGTTTGTTTCTAAGTACCCATGTAAATCCTATGATTGCCTTGCCTTTAGTAGTTCTACAAGCTTCCAAATATCGTTCTTTTGGAATTGATCCAATTCCTCTTACATTACTTTTATCCATTCTTCATTTTGCAAGGGATCATTCACGATCTTTGGTTCTATCATAGAGATAAGAGATGCATGAGCTTGCTATTTGAAAGACGATCTAGTTTTCACTTTATATTGGGCGTCCTTAATAACTTAGTTCTCTAAATGGTAGTTCTCCATCTACCAGTTGTGTCCTATAGGCTCTCTTTCTTCCTTCTAAACATCTACTGGAATGATGAACGCTTATCCAACTTGACTTGTGTTGGACATATGGGCAAGGTATTCTAACTTCATTCTTGCAAAGTCGTCCTCTAGGTTTGACAATCTTTTTTCAAACTTATTGTCATTAAACCTTGCATGGATGACTTCTTTTACTACTGAAGTTATAGATTTATAAAATCTAAAACTTTTAGATATTTTAGAATAACTTAATAAGATTCCTTCATCACACTTAGAATCAAACTTTCCAAGATTACCCTTAGTGTTCAAATGAAATATTGACATCCAAATATGTTGAAATGTGATATGTTAGGTTTTTGTCCCTTCCATAATTAATAGGGAGTTTTTTTCTCAATATGAGCCTTATGTATATTTTGTTTTGAAGATAATATGCAGTATTCACTACTTCAACCTATAAGTGTTTAAGAGTAGAGTTGTCATTCAACACGGTTTTAACCGTTTCTTTCAATGACTTGTTCTTTCTCTCTTCCACACCACTTTGTTGATGTGTTTTTGGCACAAAGAAGTTCAAAGAAATTTCATACTCTACACAAAACCTAAGAAAACTTTTGTTTTCAAACTCTCCTCCACAATCACTTCTAATGAAAGCAATGCATATGCCTTTTTCATTTTGAGCCCTTTTATAAAATAGACTAAGGACTTGGAAAGATTTGTCCTTGTAGGTTAGGAACATAACACGTGTTCACCTAGAGTAGTCATCTACAATGTCGACCATACCTTTTACTTCTCACAAAGACAATTTTCTTAGGACCAAATAAATCAATATGTATTAGTTCTAATGGCCTTAAAATGGAAACAAAATTTTTTCTTTGAAAATAGGTATTTACTTGTTTCCTTTTTTTACAAGCTTCACAAAGATAATGTCCTTGATAGGATAAGCTTTGAAGTCCTCTTATGGGGATATGCTTTTTCAACTTGGAGATTAACCTCCAAATTGCATGTCCAAGTTTCTTATGCCATATCAGTTCTCATCTTTGATAGATATTAGACATGATACACTTTGATCTTTCAATTCTCAAATCTTAATCTTGTGATTATTATTCTTTCTCTAAGCACTAAACAAGGCAATCACATCCTTATTTTTTACTATGCATAGGTCCTTATTGAAGGAGACATCATGTCCACCGTCACACAATTGACTTATGCTCAGAATATTGGGTCTTAGTTCTTTAATAAGAAGAACATTATCAATAAAAGTAGAGGAGAGCATACTCACATTACCTACTTCTACTATCTTTATTTTTTGATTCTCGTTAAATGTGGCAGTTCCATCATTCTTGACCAGAATCAATTCATTAATGGCATTTCTATAAATATCACATAATCAGGAAAAAATATATTAAGCTTAAACTAGAGTTAGTTAAGCTAATACACCAGATTAGTGATTTTAAGGCCCATTTGCACAAAAATTGGGCCATAAGCCTCCATTAAGTTTGGCTGACCACTTAGAGGCTTGAATAGGGACTTTAATCACAGAGTTAGACTAATCTTGACCTAGTATGGGTTCTATAAAAGGACCCACAATGCAGCTGGAGTCTCATTCTCTCCCTTGTCTTGTCAAGCTCTTCATTCTCCTTGCAATAGATTTTTCTGTTGCCTGGCAGCCACCATACTCACCTCCCAACCCTTCTACCTCGTCTCCTACCTCCCCTCTTAAAGTCGGTGAACCTCCCAAGCCTTTGCAACTCGCGTGGCAATCGCGCAAAGGGGAGAAGTGTGGTTGGTTGCTACTGGAACAACACCTACAACCCACCAAGTTTGTGTAGAAAATTTCTTGAGTATTTACCTGGGTAAGGAGGAGTTTTCCTAACCCATTCTAGTCTATTTTCATCTATTATATGAAATGAAGTCCTTAAATTATTGTTTGGTTGGCTGGTTTTTATATGATGATTTTCAAATATATATGACAACACACCAAATGAGTGAAGTGTTGGATGTTATTTTGTGTTTTTGCATTGTTGAGTATAAAAGCTTATAATGATTTGGGAAGCTTGTACAAATATTTTGTGATGATTGTGTGGCTGAAAACTATTTATCTGATGGTGTAAAACGTGATATAATTGCTTGTTTCCTTGGTTAGAATAACACTATTTTTACAACAAAAAATAGAGTTTGTAAAGTGGCTAAAATTTTAAAAGTTTATCTAAAACGAGATAATGCGTGGATTAAACTTGAATACTTTTTGTAGGACCCTAAACACATTGGTAATGACTGGTAAAGATTTCGTAAGGTTTGGATTAAGGAATAAAAAGATAAAAATAAGTTTGTGAAGGTAGTTTTACAAAAACAAGAATCTATTCCAACAAGGGAAAAATTTAAAATTAAATTTTCTGGATGGATTGGCCTTGTGAAAAATTAATTTTTTATATCAAGAAACACAAAGAGACATGGGAAAATAATTAGGGATGAAATAAAAGGAGTTTTGACATTTTTAAAAATGTAAATTTGTATCAAAACTAGTCCAGCTGGGAATAAATTTTAAAACTACACTAATTGGTAAAGTATTTGGACTTGATACCTGGATAATTTGTTTGAAAATTTAATTATAAAGATGTAGAAAAAAGTTTCATTCAACTCAGAATTTTTAAGAACTGAAAATCAAAATTTTAAATTTCACTATTTTGGGACGAATTTGAATGGGAAATTTGGTTGTTGGGACAAAAAATTTAATTATTAAAATGTAGGAAAAATTTTCACTCAAATCGGATTTAAAATAAAGGAGAAACGAATTTTTAAGAGATAAAGCGAACGTTTTTAAGAAAATTGACATTTTGAAAATAGAAAAACTTACCAGTTTTATCTAGAAAAGTTGAGAGTGATTTTTGACAAGTAATTATGATTTTTAGTTATAAAATTTAAATATGGGAACAAGTCTTATTAGATTCGGATTTAGAATGGACAAGAACAAACAAATTTACGGATACTATGCGATAGAAAATAACAAGTAATGTTGTTTTTCGAAAAATTTGTGAAATGATTTCAAATTCAAAAGTAAAAGGAATTTTAATAGTATTTTTTGAGTTTTTTTAAATATAATGGACTTTACAACAAAAATTTAAGGAGATTTCCATAAAAATTTATCACCAAGGGAAATTTTTGACGTAATGCATAAACTCGATGAAATTACAATCTAAAACTCGATGACTTAGACCCTATAGAATTGGAAGAAACGTGAGGAGGCAATATTAAAAACTAACTTCTCAATGAGTTATTACACACTAATCCTAATTGTATAATTAATAAAACACATAAAAGTAAATTAAGAAAGATGACTTTCAAAAGTTGTCAAGAGAGTGGATTAACTAATGTTAAGGAGGGAGTGTTTTTGCCGACAAAACCACCCAGATGAATTGATAGAGTCTTAGTAGACAAGACTTTGTTTGGTCATCTTTAGTAGTAGAGATGAGTGTGATATTGAAAGTTGTGAAAATGTGAATGTGTTAAACTCGATGAATGAACGAACTAATGGAAATGCAATGATTGATAGGCGGCGAGTCTTATGAAAGTCAATGAATTATGAGGCCAAAGTGCCTGTGGTTATAGGACCTAATGATTCATGACCAAAGTGCTTGATGTTGAGATGAGGACACGATGACTATGTTGATATGATAGCTGATGAAGGCAAGATTATGCCCTTGTGAAAAGTTATCGTGTCAGTACCAATGATTTGACTGAGACTCGGTCGCAATGGTGATGGAGGTTGTAACGCTACTTTTATTTACTTTTATTTTTAAGAAATTATGTCCATGAAATTTTTAACGCAAATAAAATTTTCAAATCAAAACCTATTAGGGGAATTACAATTTGACAATACATAACATTTAACATAACTTCATTCAAAGTATCCTTAACTAAATTATACAAGGTAGGTAAAGTCATAAGTAAAACTGTTATGACATTCTTATAATGTATCCAGTAGTCAAAATAAGATAATATTTATGATACTTTTCCACATCGAATTTATCAAATCAGATTCTTCAAAAGGATCTTCTTCTTTAGAGGAATCTTCCCTCTTGTCTAGATTATTGGCCTGGACTGACTCCATGGAGGACTGTGGAGGTTGAGGAGTCCATGGTCGATGTCATGTTTCAAGAATATTAGTGAATCTAGGAGGCAGAGTCTGGGATAAAACCACCGGTAAATCTACATGATGAAATTGTCATGGGACTACATTATTGGTAGGCCTAAAGGGAAATTGAATGTATCCCATGAACGTATCGTCTCCCTAAACTCTGCATATGTCCATTTCCCCTCTAAAGGTAAAATGGCTAGGTGGAATAGTGGTTGAAATTCGTCTGTCATCGGTGTTTGAAAAATGTGGGGGTTGTAGGAGTGAGTCATCTATCCTCAGGTAAACACATATAGGCATTAGAGGATTTCTAACTAACGTAGATTCTCATTTCACTATACATGACTAATTAGGGATTCTGCTCGGTTCAGGGTCCTTTGCAACCTCCAATACTACTACTCCAAAAGGGCTTACGCGAGCACGTCAATAATGATCCACATTTTCAATCCCAGGTTGATGATCGGGAGTACATATCCTGCCTCGTACTTGGTCCAGGATACTCTCAAATGAATCTTGGTAATGCTCTGGTTTGTTGGGGATGCCAAGCTGGTTCTGTGACACCCTCTTCACTTTGAGTAGTTCACAACTTGGCACCTTATCTACCCCCAAGGTCTCACCAGAGCCTGCATACATTCCTCAGGTACCTTTTATGGTCAACCATTGCATTCCCCATTCTTAGTTCTCACTCGTTATGGTTTTCAATCTACATCCTTATTTCATTTGTCATCTCTACTACTCATTCTATCTTGGTATTGATGACATGTTCAAATATCTATGGATAGCATCCATCTTTCATCTTTATATCACAGTCATTATAGACTTTGTCATTATTGTTTGAGCATTTCTCAGTTCATCTTCTACCCTAAGGTTATTTCAAAAATTTACTATCTCAAGTGGACAAATATCATGAATACTTACCTCCCAATAGCAGTAGAGGTATGAAAGTACATTTACAACATTAACTCAATACATTTAAAAGCATATTCAATGATCACAACAATCAATATTATACATTATATTTGAATAGCAAGACTGGGGCAAAATGGTCATTTTATATTTTTCTTTTCCAAATTTCCTTTCTATCTTTATATTTATGTGAAAGAAATAAATATAAAAGGTTTTGAGTCTCTATTTGTCTTAGTTTGGAAATTTCACTGAAGAAGGGGTTATTCTAAAAAAATTTCTTATGAGGGATATTTTAGTCATTTTATAAAAATTTGTTCTTTTAAGAATTTTACCGTCACATTTCAACTTAGAAATTGTTAGAAAGGTTCCTAATAAACAGTGGTAAAATTTTGTTTCATAACATAGGGGTATTTTGGTCATTTCGGGATAAAAATTTATTTCTAAGGATTTTTAATTCTAAAAATGACAAAACATTCTAGGTTGTTGCATAAAATGGTTACCGCGATAATTTCCTTTAATTTTTTTTATCAAAGTAGTTCAAAATTACAAATTTTTATACCTAAGGGTAATTTGGTAATTTTTTTGGAAATAAGGTTAAATTTTTATGTTGGACATTTAAGAAATATTGTGTCTAACACTTAGTATTGGACAGAGGAACCCTCTGAAATAGTTTTCAAGATTTTTGGTAAGAAAAATCAGACATTTCAAAATTTCATAGCCAAGGGTATTTTGGTAATTTTTCTACCTCAAGGGCAAAATGGTTATTTGACCATTCTTCATCTTCAACCTCTGAAACAGAGTTTGATTTTTGGCTCGAACCTTGTTTAAAACTTTTTTATTCTTTGCGTTCCTTCAATCCTTGGCTTCTTAGCAAGTTTTTGATTAATTTTAATAAGGATTCATCACTTATTCACTTGATTCCTCATAAAAATCTAATTTATATAAAGAACCAAGACGAACCAAATGATATTTATGAACTTAGGCCAATTTCAATCATAATAGAGTTCTTTGAATAATAATTTTGAAGCTTACTCAATAATAAATTTCAACAAAAATAGCTCAAAATAACATAATCAATGAATTGTGAGTTGAAATTTTCGAATTTTCAAATTCCCATCTATCTTACTCGAATTCCTTTATCTTAGCACGTCAAACTTTTACATATTCAAATTCAATCAATTATAATGATTTTGTCAATCAAAATCGAAGAAAAAGAGACTCCTCCTACCTTTAATGAAGTTTTTTGGTGAAGCTTCGACGTCACTACGAAATCGTGATTCCTTGCGTCTGTCTCTGAATTATTGGTATCCAAACGTAACTTGGAGTACAACGAAACTTTCTATGTATAGAAATAGGCACGAGGTTTTCAATTTTGAAGGGAATTTGAGTCTTGGATTTTGTCTTCTTCCTTTGCAAGTTTGACCTTTATATAGTGTTCCTCTGACCCCATTTCAAATTAATTTATTCAGATAGTATGGACAGAGTGTACCTAGCAGAATGGCAGAATTGTAGGCTTGTAGGGCGGCAAGTTGTAGGGAAAAAGGCTTGAGTTTTAGAGCTTGGTAAGCTGCTTTAATGGCGGCATGAAGGTTTTGAGAAAAGGTTAAGTACATTTAATTTGTAAGAAATAAGAACGGTGAGCCTATAGGTTAAATGGCATTCCCTGCGTCCCTTTACACCCTTCGACCATAATGTTCCTCTCTTTGAACCCGCCCCACACCCTTTTTTCGCTTTCATGTTTTATTTTTGTTTTCTTAAGCCAACGTCTTTAAGCCTTATATCATTTTTAATTTGTTTTAATGTTATCCTTGAGGGGTAGCTTAGTTGGCACGTTCCGCTTCTTGCTCTCTCTCTTCCCTCAAGACCAAGGATCAAATCTGTAGCATCCTAAATTAATGAGGTTATAAAATTAATAGAAAATTTTTCTCCTTCCCTTTTCCAATATTATAGAATATTCCCAAAATATTAGAATTTTATTTGCTAAGAAGAAAATATTCACCATTTAAATGGATCATATTGTCCAAAAGAAAGAAAAAAGAAAGAAAGAAAGAAAGAAAGTGAAAGAGAGAAAGGAAACATTTTAGTTAGCCAAAATATAAAATTAAAATAAACTTAAAAGGATGGAAATATAAATTAATTTCCAAATAGAAATTAAATCTATAATATTTTACTACAATAAAAATAAGGGAAGAGAAGAATAAAAATGAGAAGTAAGACAAAATCATAATATAATTTTCAAGAGTTAAAATAAATTTTAGGAATTAAAAACAATTAAATAAATATTTTTAGATAAAATAAATAAATTTGTACCAAATTAAATAAGTAAATGTGAAAAGAAAATTTAAATTAGTAGAAGAAAAATATAATTAACTTTTTAGGTTTATTGAAAGAGTCTAGAAATTTAAAATGGAATTATTAATATTAAAAATAGGAAATTAAAAGAAAAAGAAAAGAAAGAGAAAAGAGAAAAAAAGAAAGGAAAGGGGTCAAGGCCGATTCGAAATGACCCTAACAAGAGAGGAAGAGAGAAGCGCTTCAGACCAACTGAGCTATCCATCATGGGTAGCATAGGAACGAATGATAAACTAAAAAAGGCATAAAGAGTTGAGTTGAATAAAAGAAATAAAACGCGAAATGAAAAAATGGGGTGGGGTGGATTCAAAGAGCAGCATGTGAGGGTCGAAGGATTTTTGGAATGTAGGGGTTGTCATTTGATCGCTAGGCCCATTGCTGTTATTTTTATGAATTGAAATCTACTTAACCATTGCTTAAAACCATCGTGTCGCCATTGAAGCAGCTTACCAAGCTCTGAACCTAAAGCCCCTTTCCCTGCTACGTGCAGCCTTGTGACCCTACGACCCTACCACTCTGCTAGGTACACTTCGCCTATATCGTTGAGATAAAATAATACAAGGCAAGGCTAGATGAACGCTATATAAGGATGAGCCTATAGAGGAAGAAGACGAAGTCGAAGAACCAAAATTTCCTTCAAAATCGAAAGTCTTGAGCCTATTTCTGTCCATAAAAAGCTTCGTTCTAGTCCAAGTTATGTTCAAGAATCAATAACTCAAAGAAAGAAGCAAGGAAATGAGAATTTGCAGAGTCATCGGAGCTTCGCTGGAAAACTTCGAAACAAGTATGAGGAGTTATCTTTTCTTCAAATTTAGTTCGTAGAATCGTTCTAAACTGTTCCAGTTTGATTTCTGGAAGTTTGATGCTCTAAAACTCAGTATCCAATAATGAATCTGAGTTAGAAAAATTCAAATTCTAAGAAATCAGATTTTCGATAATTTGTATCTGTATATGTTTGAATCAATTTTGAGTAAGATTTACTTTAGTAAGGATATTCGAATCAATCTGTGATGAATAGTCGTAAAAATGGATAAGGAAAAGTAAAGGAATTGAAAATTCAAAGACTGGTTTTGAACCAATAATCTGGAAAGAGGAAGAAGAAGATGATCAAAAGGTCAAATGACCATTTTACCCCCTAGAAGGAAAAATTACCCAAAATACCCTTATTCTATTTTTGTTTTTTTTTTTAATTTTCTCTGCCATTTTTATCCATCCAAGTTTTGAAACAAAAATAGAAGATAACTCTATTTTTGAGTATAAGTATTTAAGCAATTTTTCCAAAAAAAAATTGAATAAAAGTCAGTTAAATTTTTCAAAATTACCAATATACTCTTAAATTAAGAAATTTGAAATTTTGGTCTATTTTCTCAGCAAATTTAGAGAAACATTGTCAAAACTACTTTAGGTAGAAATCAAGAATATTTTTTTCATTTTAGGAGTTTAAAAATAACTAGAAATAAATTTTTATTCCTAAATGACCAAAATACCCCTAGGTTATAAAAACAAAATTTTACCATTGTCCGGTCATTCCAAATTCAGGAAAAATAGTCTAAACCCTTTCTAGCATTATTAGGAACTTTCATAAAAATTTATGAACTAAAATGTGAAGAAAAAGTCCTTAAAGGACAAAATTTTATAAAATGACCAAAATACCCCAATGTTATAAAATAAAATTTTACTGTTGTTTAAATCTCCTAAAATCCAGGGAAAATATTTTAAATTACTAGGAACCTATATAATAAATTATAAGTTGAATGTGAAAGAGAAATACCTAAAAGAACAAATTTTTGCAAAATGACCAAAATATCCCTTTTTTAGTAATATTTTCCAAACTAAGACTAATAGAGGTTCAAAACCTCCTATATTTACTTCTTCCACATAAACATAAAAGATAAAAAGAAATTGTGCAAAGAAAAGTGAAATAACCATTTTGCCCCTGTTTTGTTATTTGAATATAATGTATATTATTGACTATTGCGATTATTGGTTACGCTTTTAAATATATTGAATTAATGATGTAAATTGATTTCATACTTCCACTATTAGTGGAGGATAAGTATTTTTAATGACAGTCCATTTGTGACAGTATATTCTAAGATAATCCTAGGATAGATGCTGAATTGATAAATGCTCAAACAATGATGACACAATATAGAATGACTGTGATATAAAGATGGATGTTATCCATAGATATTTAAACTTGTCATTAGTATCAAGATAAAATGAACAATGGAGATGGTAAATGAAATAAGGAAGGTAGATTATTTAAACTAAAAACTTTAACAAGTGAGAATTTAAGAATGGAAAATGCAATGGTTGGCCATAGAAGATACTTGAGGAATGTACGCAGGCTCTAGTGAGACCTTCGGGGTAGATAAGGTGCCAAGTTGTGAACCACTCAGAATGAAGAGGGTATCATAAAATCGGTTTGTCGTCCTAGACAAAGCGGAGCATTACCAAGATTCGGTTGAGAGTATCCTAGACCAAGTACCAGGTAGGATAACTCCCGATCGTCAACCAAAGATTGTAAATTGGATTATTAATGATACGCTCGTGTAAGCCCTCTTAGTGTTTGTAGTACTGGAGGTTGCGAAGGGCCCTAAAACGAATAGAAGTCCTAATTAGGCATGTACACAAAGATGAGAGTGTAACAACTAATTTTCTATTACAAAAAGTGCATAAATGTAAAGCTACCAAACTTCATTAAGCGAAAGATTTTATGAGATACATATAAGGTCTCTAACTTTTATTATACATACTATTTCAAAACATAATAGTTGCTACTTATATTACACCACTGTTAACATATCACACTATAAAGAAAAACATCATAAAAGTCTAAGCATTGTCTCTCGGGTCCTCTAAAGGGTCTTCTTCTTCAGAAATATCAATACTAGGAGCGGGTCTAGCAATCTTGAACCTAGCATGTCCTATGGAAGAGTTACATGGACGTCTCCTTCTAGGCTGAGAAGGGAAACCAGGAGGAGACTCCGAAACCCTTGGAGGTTCCACTTGGGTTAGGACTATCGGGAGATCAATCTGCCCGTAAGAGGTAGGAGATAGAGGAGCTGCATGAAAGAAGGTAAAACACACATAACCCGTATATGTATACAACTGATATAGCAGGTCTCTGGTCCACCTTCCACACAGAGGAGTAACAGACAAATGGAATAGTGGGTGAAACTCTTCAGACATCTTTTCCTGAAATGGTTAGTGTAGGAGTGAATCTTCGATTCTCAAGTTTAATCATATAGTATTGGGGTTCTAGATGTAATCGTATAACACACACATATATAATTATATATATATATTATCTAACCGTATCCTAACTAAAGTTCTATTGACGATAGAGATCCCCTACTGTCTCATTCACTCCTTTTCACCAGAGGACTTATGCAATCGTAATAGTGATTCCATAAGTTGCAACATTTTTAGGTGATAGTCAGGAGTATATATCTCAAGTTGGTACAAGACTTAGATACTCCAACTGACTTTGGTAATGCTCTGTCTTGTTGGGGTTACCAAGCCGGCATTGTGACTCCTTAAATTTGGCAGTTCACAAACTTGGTGCCTAAGATCCCCAAGGACTTCCACAACCTGTATACATTCCTCAGGTACCTACTATAGTAAAACCATTGCATTCCTCCGTTCTTAATTTCACTCTTGATTTATTTTATCCATCCTTACTTTCGTCAATCAAGTCTTCTAGGAACTAGATCCCTAGAATCTTCTAACTCGAAGACTCTATCTTGGCCATCATTAGTTCTACCTTTGGCCTATGGGGATCTCTTGCATTTATGAAGACTTATTGATCCATCTACTGGAGTTGTTATCATATAAATATATATAAAGAGTAGTTTATCTGTTATTGAAGAATCTCCTCAAATATTATTGATAGATACACCAGTGATTAATCATGTCAAGATTTTTCTTTTTATAGTATGTCTTACTATAAAGAATCTTTATCGGCAATCAAGAATACTTATATTAGGGAAGTTAGGAAATTTAGCGGAGGTTTGGATAAAGAATAATGAGTAATGAGTACAAGCGGGTGTAGGGGTAATTGGATCATTTTCATTTCTAGAAATTTTGGTATTCTTTTGATATCCCATTTATGGAGGTTTTCTAAGTCTCCTAATGATTATAAGTGAGAAGATTCATTTATATTTTCAAAAGTTAGGAAGTAAACCCTATATAAGATTTCTGAGGGTATTTTGGGAATTTTATAAAAATATCATTTGATCTTTGTTTCTAATAATTTTTCTTTTTATAACTCACCAATAAGTAACATCTTAGATATCTTAAACTATTAGCTTACTTTCTAGATTCAAATTTCCATTTCTTTTAACAAAATATAATATTTTTAATACAAAGGGTAAAATGGTCATTTTTTAAAAATAAATTTTATTTCCAATGGAATTTTGGTCTAAGAAAATTTCTACAAGTTCTAGGTAATGTAAGAAAAGGTTCTGAGTTGAGTCTTTAAGGTTTTTCTTCAAAACTGAGTCAGAAATAAATTTTTATTTAAAGAAGGGTATTTTGGGTATTTTCTACAAGTAATTTTTATTTTTACCAATTTCAGAAAAATAGTGCCTCTACTCAATTCCTCTCTATTTAATTAGTCTTGTGATAAATTTTCAAAATCTTCTGAGGTCATTTGAGGCCTGAAATAATCAAAACAATTTTAAAAAGAAAATCAAAAAGGGAGGGGTATTTTGGTCATTTGGTCATCTTCAACCTCTGGACAAAATTTTTGAACCAGAAATTCAAATTTGGGGTTTTTTATTCTAGACTGAATTAGGCTTAATTCTTTTCACAGAATCCTTCCTTGGATTAATGCGAACCTACCCTGAGTTTCAATTTAAACTCAAAGTCTCTCTAATGGCCAATTGAAGAAGGTTTTTCTTTTGGTCAAAAATGACAATTTTCTCTTCAATTCTAGCTATTCGTGGAGTTTCAAAACTTGTAACTAAGCAAAAATGAAGTATACATAATATAGAAGAGTTTTGTAAATTAAATTAGAAGAAAAGAAGACTCCTCCTACCTTAATTCAGAGCTTGAATTTTTCTTTACTGGAGGTTCGAGTTATTTGGGTTCCTAGGCTTGTTCCTTCGAATTCTTCCTCCTAAAAGGTTCCTGGACGCTGTGCGAAGCTAATGGGACTAATTGGAAGTAATTTGGTGGCTCAAAGAGTGATTTCAAATGGGAATTTTCTTCTGCATTTTCTGTATTTTCGAGCTTCTGGTTATGACTATTTATAGCCTCCCGCCACCGCCCACGGTGGTTATTTTATTCCTTTTAAGCCTAGGGTAAGTTTGATGAGTCACAGCGGTCGTAGGCTGAGCTGGGGCGACAGTTAGCAGAGTTTTCGAAACTCGTCAATGACGGTTGAGAAGAAAGTTGAAGAAGATGACTCAAAAGGAAAGGATAAAACGAATTTAATTCGAAGAATTATCAGCGATGGGCCTAGCGGTCTAATGGCAAAACGACAATCTCCAAAACTTAAAACACACTAAGGGGTCCCGGGTTTGAATCCCAAACATCCCCCTTTCGCGTTTTTTGTTTTTATTTTAATTTCCCATGTGCCTATGCCTTTTATTTTAAATGCGTGTTGAGATAACTGCCCACGTGGGTAGCTCAATTGATTGAAACACAGCGTTTCAATCCTGAGGTCAGGGGTTCAAGCCTAGGCAACGTGCTTTCCATTTTTCCTTTCTTTTCTCATTTTTCTGTTTTCTTTTTTTTTTCTTTTTCTTTTCTTTTTGTTATTTCTTTTTATTTCATTTTTCTATTTTAATTTTTATAAATTCATTTTAACTTCTAAAAATTTTGGAAAAATTCCTATACATTCTTTTCTCAATTATCTTTATTTCTGTAATTTTAAAA
>JAMLFT010007558.1:0-14668 GCA_026544285.1 Pachyrhizus erosus | reverse complement strand
AAATCATTACAAATTCATAGAAGAAAAATTAATTTTTTTTTAGAAATTCAAAAACTAACAGAATGAATTTAAATTTAAAAGATCAATAAAAATAAAATTTTTATTTTAAGAAACTAAAAAAATAATTAAATAAAAATATATTATCTATAAGTCAATAAAAATACATAAAATACTAGTGTAATTTACCAAATAAATAAATATTAAAACTTATTATTCACTCGTTTACATTTCATTTATCTACATCAATGGAAAGAAAAATAAAATTCCATTTTTTTTTTTTGACCTTTTTTCAACTCATTCCTCTACAAGTTAAACAAAACACAAAAACAGTAGTATTACAGAGCGGCAGGAGTTCTTGAAGAGTTGAATGAGGAATTAAATAAAGCATTGGGCGGACATTAGAGGTGGATGGTGGTGTAGCAAAGAAAAAAGCTGAGAGCGCGAGGAAAGAATGAAGATACTGGTGACCGGTGCATCCGGTTTCCTTGGGGGAAGACTATGCGACGCCCTGGTCCAGCAAGGCTACTCCGTAAGGGTCCTCGTAAGGTCTAACAGCGATCTCTCTGCCCTTTCTCCGCACATCGAAATCTTCTACGGTGACATCACCGACTATGCCTCTCTCCTCGCCGCCTGCTCCTCATGCACCCTCGTCTTCCACCTCGCCGCTCTCGTCGAACCCTGGCTTCCCGATCCTTCCAAATTCTTCACCGTAAGTCCCCCCAACTTAACTTTCTCTCCTCTATCCCCGAAACGCAATTCCCAATCGCTTTTCTCTTTCTAACTAGGTCAATGTTGGAGGATTGAAAAACGTCTTGGCGGCAATAAAGGAGACTCGCACAGTGGAGAAACTCCTCTATACGTCGTCGTTCTTCGCTATCGGACCAACTGACGGAGGCGTTGCGGACGAGAATCATGTACAATTCAGATTTCTCTTTTTATTTGTTTTATTTTTCTTAATTATTTGGTTCTCTCAAGTCCGATTGCAATTGCAATTGCAGGTCCATCATGAGAAATTTTTCTGTACGGAATATGAGAAATCCAAGGTCGCTGCGGATAAGATTGCGGTGCAAGCTGCGTCGGAGGGGGTGCCAATAGTGCTGCTGTATCCTGGAGTTATCTATGGGCCTGGCAAGCTCACTGCAGGGAACATTCTTGCACAAATGGTAATGTCTAGTTTCTGTTTGTTCAATCCTCTTATACATGATTGAATTATGACATTTAAATTAAATTGGTAATTGGATTTTGTTTGGTTTGATAGATAGTAGAACGGTTTAGTGGTCGATTGCCTGGTTATGTAGGGTATGGAAATGACAGGTTTTCGTTCAGCCATGTTGAGGATGTGGTGGAGGGGCACATTGCAGCAATGAAAACAGGACAAGCTGGGAATAGGTATCTACTAACGGGGGAAAATGCATCCTTCAAGCATGTTTTTGATATGGCTGCTCTCATTACTGATACTAAAAAACCAGTGTTTACCATTCCTTTGTGGCTAATTGAAATATATGGCTGGCTCTCAGTTTTTTTCTCTAGAATCACTGGAAAGCTACCTCTCATCAGTCCACCGGTCAGCTCTCTTTTCTTATCCCTTTTTTAAGTCTACATTGCTAATTTACGTATAACATTCCTAATGGTTTAATGTTTTTTTTTTCTTAACATTCTGTCAAAGAAATTTAAAGGAATAAGTTTTTTTTTATTAAAACAGAAGGTGATTATTATTATGTTAAAAATATAGACATTTTTAGTATAAAAAATATAGACATTTTTAGTATAAAAAATATAGACATTTTTAGTATAAAAAATATAGACATTACTTATTTGCTTTCTTAATATTTTTTTTTTTACTTTTACTTTTTTAACTAACAAAACTAATATAATTTCAATGCATTCAAACCATGGACGTTGAATGTAAGCGACAGATATTTTTTTTTTGAAAAAATTCTATAATTCACTTAAATTTATTTATAATTGATTAAAATTTATTAAAATTATTTATTTCGGTGGATCTTATTTTAAAAAGTCATTAAATTATAAATAATATTTACAAAAATTTATAATTTTCAATCAATTTCAAATAAAAACAAGTATTATTAAAGAGTGTTGTGAACATTTCTGCATCATGTATAACTCGCAGGTACCAGAATTTGTTAGTAAATTAATTTCTTACAACTAAAACTGCTTTTAGTACCCTATGTATATATATATTAATGCTTTAGCTTTTAATTTTGTTTCACATTATCATATTTTAAAAATCCAAGACCTAACTAATATTTTTTCTAACTAAATCTTTTTTTAAAATAAGAGAATTGATGATGAGTTGTAGTTTATGATTTAGTTGGAAAAGGACATGAAAATTTGTAATACAATTTATGTTTAGTTGAAGCAAAGATCAAATAAAAAATTGTTTAAGTCAAATATATGCCGATTAATTAATTTTTATACTTTAGAGTTAGGATCTTTTAGATCTGTTTAGTAAAAGCATGTATGTATTTCAAGGCTTGACTTTGTAAAAATATAAAATAAATAGTTGTGAATTTTCTTTCTTTCTATTTTTCCCTTGATAAGGCTCAACAAGGATTGTAAGAAAAATAATTTATAAAATTCAAATATATTGTAAAAATTTATTTTTAAAGTATAATTGTATAGAAAATACAAAAAATTACTCAGATACAAAATTATATTCGTCAAACATGTTTTGGTCCTCAAATGTGATTCTGGCAATGGAGTTCTCACATACAAATCACACCCTTTCTAACATCAATTCATTCTTTATATTATAAATTTAAACTTCGTTTTTGTTTTAAAGAAAGGTTTATTGATCACCATGTAGTTTGTCTAGGTGGAACCAAATTCGATTTTTTTAAATAAAATTTTAAATTTAAATCTTATAAATAAAAAACATAATTAAAAAGATGAATCTTATTAAAAATATAAGTCAGTCAAGTTGATTAATTAATTGATAACATATTTCACATCAATATCATTATAATAATAATAAAAAAGGTTTATGGTATAAGAAAGAATAAAAAGGGACTTAGGAAATGGGAATATGCCTTGCTAGGAATTGAATCCCCAGACTTACATTACAAGACTTGAGAGGACTAAAAATTTAAAACTTCATTCTTAAATCATGGATACGTTTTATTCTACTTTTATTTTATTTATTTTACAATTAAGTTTACAATTATTCATTGTTTATATGTAAAAAAGTAAAACAAAATTGTTAATTATTTTTAAATTTTCTTTTCACAATAATAATTTTTTTTCAAATTTCATCGTTAATTTTAATTTTTACATTAGTTTTTTTCTTCTAAATATAATGTTAATTATTTTTAATAATCAATTAATTTTTAAGAAATATTTTTCTTAAATACAAGCCAGTTTTTTCACTTATTTATTGAAATTAATTATACATAAATTTTAGTTTTAAATATTTTTATTTTAATTTATATTTTTTAATTTTACATAAAAAATATGCCTACAATATATAAAATACTTAATTGTTCCTGTTTATTTTTTTTCAGAAAGAGTCAAGGAAGGATGAGAAACCAAGGAATAGTTTAAACTTTTATAGGAAAATAAAGAAACTCATGGTTTGTTTTGAAAAAATCATTTGTTTCTAATTAAAAGTGTTATTTTTTATTTTCCATTTTAAAATTTATATAAAAACTGTAAAAATATTATTACTGTATCTTATACAATATTTATAAAATATATATAAAAAAAGAGAAGGTAAAACAAAAATATTTTCTTACACTAAACAAAAAATATCTTGCTCTTATTACTGTGCAAATCTTGGAGCAGACAGTACATGTTTTAAGGCATAGGTGGGAGTATTCCTGCGACAAAGCTAAAAGGGAGCTAGATTATAGGCCCAGAAGCCTGAAAGATGGACTTGCAGAGGTGCTACTCTGGTTGAAGAACCTGGGCTTGATACGATACTAGCGAGAATATTCTACTACTTTCTTGCATTTTTTTGGTTGAGACTTTGTACTACTTTATGGGGCTTCGCCTTGTGCAATATCAATCCAAAAGATATAAATTATAATAAAACCACGATAAAATGTAACTTTTACTGTGTGAGTAATAATACCTTTTTAGTTCTTTTTGTCCTACTAGTTATTGAATCATTTGATGGGGAAAGTTGCCGAGAGTTTGCTTCGTGCATAAGCGAGTTAGTAAATTAACTTCATAAATTTTTAGGGTTTTAAAGTGTTGTAAAATTTAGAACAGATAAAGTGGAAATATAAACAGAAATGTGGTTCAGTTCAGTTTATTAATGGACGATGATTATTATAACTTGAGAGTGAATCATTAATTTGGTCTTTGAAATTGTAAGCATTAGACTATTTAGTTCCCCAAATTAACTTCCTTCAAAATATAACAAGCAAGTTTCTATGATGTGGAGCAATTTGTCCAGACAATCTTTGTCCTTGAATTCTGAACAGAATAAATCCATTTCATTTTATTATAAACCTTTGAATGCCTTGGTCCAATGATGCGTAAAGAGATTTTATGAATGTCCTAGACCATCACATTAGATTCGTAAGCTTATAAATTTGGTTAATCACAAAGAACTTGTATTATCTTCCATATCTATTATTTTCATCTTTTTCAGGCATACAAAATTTTGAAAAGTTAGTATCACATTCAACAAGTATTATTTTGATAACAACACAATGTGAAAGAGAACAACATATTAATAACAAGAAATCTCTAATCAACCTCATTTTTTATGATGGTGAGATGACATTGATTTCTTTCGTAATATCTTTTATTGTAACATTCATAGTTGCTTGCTAAAGTTGTAATTGAGCAAAATTATAAATTATGAACTAATAACGAACTTACAAATTCAATTGATCACAAAAAAATAACTTGAGACATGTCATTTCATATTTTTTTTTAAGAACTTATCCACATGATACATAGGTTTTCTAGAATTTAATAGGTTCTTCTCATAAATGTTGAGGCAACAAAACTAGTAAGATTCCTTTATGTAAACCTAAGAATTAGAGAAGAAAGAATGTGTGTGTTGAAAATTGTGTGAAAAACAGTGAGTAAAAAATTTAATGAGTCTTATTTTTTAAGAGCATTAAAGTTAAAAGCAAAAGAAGGATAAAGTTAGATTGATCAAGTCATAATTTTCACATACAATTCTAAGACTCCGAAACAATTTATGTGAGGCTAAAACTTTTGAAATACAATAAAAATATCATACCTCAAATATTTCAAAAGTTCTTAGGTCATATACGAGTAGTAATGCTCTTAATCTCATCATGAGCTCAATTTCATGATTTTATTGCTTAAAAATTTGCTTAACAATACCTAATCACACTTCATATGTCTCATAAAATTTTATTAACAAAGTTTAGTGTTGTCAATAGTGAATCACATGAGTTGTGAAAAGTTGAATATTCATTATATCATATAATAAACAATGTTGTGGGCAAATAGTAGAGGTCGTATAGCAATTGAAATATAATATAATAATTAAATATGTCAAAAAAATTTAGTTATATGCAAATGAAAATAAGTTATATAAACATTGACATAATATTGACTCAAAAATTAAATTGTTCAAGACAATAATGATGGAAACACCAAAAAAAAAGAAGCTAAGAAACTAAAGTCCTAATGAAACATATAATAACAACAACAATAATAACATTAAGAAAATATCTATTCGTTCTCCTCTATCCCTTACTCCATATAATCTTAATTCTCATTGTCTAATAATGAGTCATACTCTTTGAATTCTCCTGCTAAGTCCTCAACATCAATGCCTTTTAACTTCTTTTCAGATTCTTCTAAGCTTCCATTATCTTCAACTTCTATTATTTACTATTTTCCTTCAAGGGACGAAGGTGCTCTAATTTGACCTCCTTTTGTCTTAGGTGCAACATCTACAACACTAAAGAGTTCCTTTATTTTTTTGGCCTTTTGCCTAATATATATCATTGATGGTCCAATTCCTAAAGCCTAAAAAATAGCATCCTAAATAAGGCCATAATCATTTTCATACTCTAACATCCTTTCGTTTCCAACATCATTATCACCATCCATTAGCCTTATAAGCCACTCTTTGCAATTAATAATATCATTGAGTAAAATTGATATCAATTTCATCTCTATAGTTGTATGTTTATGAAATGTTTGATTGTATTTGACATATATCAAGTTGTGAAGTTTTTTATGAACAAATATTTAGTAAAAAAATCATGAACAACTAAAAATAGAAAGTATTCACTAAAAACTATTTAATAAAATTAATAGTTGATAAAGGATTATTGAGGTTTTTACTCATTGAATTTTTTTGAATTTTAATTTTAAAAAAAATGTTTGACTGATCAAAATCCTTGAAGTTTTCTATTGTCACAACTTTTAATTATTGTTATTAAAGTATGTTGTTAAATAACAACGTGGTGACATATGAGATTGATGCATGTCATTTTTAATTTTTATTTTTTAAATGACACGTAACGGTCTCAAATGTTGTCACATCATTATTTAATGGCTCACTCTAATGACAAAGAAAAAAACTTGTGATGGAATCTTGAGAAGTCAAACATTTGTTCAAAGATTAAAATCTAAAATTTGAAAAATTTTAAGGATTAAAAACTCAAGTTAACATATTAATAAATTACTTAAAAACACTCATATTGCATTCACATCCAAATGTACTACGTGTCAAACTTAACTTTAAAAGACAAAAGAATTGAGAATTTTTTTTCTCTTGGTGAAATAATATTCCTCTACTCAATTGAAAATTTACTATTACCTATATTATAAATGGGTAGTTAAATGGTTAGAAAAACACACTAGAAGATAGTTGAATAATGTGCATGATTTTAAATTTTTTTTCAGAAATCTGTTAAGAAAGATATATACAAAGATAAAAAAATTATTTCGCAAATACAAGACGTATAAAAATGTGAGGAATGAAAGAACATAAAAAATTAGTTTTTATTGATTTGTTCTAACTCTTAAGTTACGTTATGTTCTCCCTCAACTTAAGAGATTTCAATAATCAAGTAAATTATTACAAAGACAAGTAATGATTCCATCATACCCGACTAAAAACATAAATATTCTTCTAAATCATTGTTAGTTTCCCAACCAAAGTATTATTTTTTGTCACTTCTGACTACACTACTTAATCACATGATTAAGTATCTCAAATATTATTTTTCATTAAGTCACTCTTAACTTTCATGATAACTTTACAGATAATAATTCACAAAGTAAGGATATAGAATTTTCAGTGCAAGTTATAACTTAACAAAGCTAATGATATAAACAAATTACAATAGTGAAAATCTTAAGAAGAGATATAGAGAATTTGGATGTATAAGAGCTTTTTGATAATTTGATTTAGAGTTAATAGTTCTTTATAGTCTTTGTGCATCTAGTATGAATAAGTTTGAAATAGTGTTTATTGTGACTCAACATTCTTCTTTCTTCTTCTCATTCTTTGTGTATTAAATGCATGACTTTTCTTTACGTTTTTATATTGTAGATGTTTAATTTTTGTTAGAAGAGAGAAAATATGTTTGTCTTTTATCTTTTTCTCTTTTTCGCTTTCTGAAATTTGACAAATCAACTGATATTCTTAATATTCATACTTTAGTATTTTCTTACAAACAAACCTTAGAGTTTGATGTTCCTTTATGATATGAAAGTTTGCTTAAATTTATTATGTCTATTGTTTTTAATTGAATGTTCATTTGAATTTAAAAATTAAAACAACAATAAAGATAGAAACATAAGTAAGTTGTTATAACAACTATCTTATACATTCAAAAATAAGTAAGATGAAATCAAACATAAGAAATATGAAAGTAGACATTAGCTTGACGTTGTTTATTTGTCCTAAAATAGGTTTGACATATAAAGTGTAAGGATACATTTGAAAAAATATATGTCTTTGGATGTATCATGTTTATTAAAGCTTTGGACGTATATTTTATAAGAAGACTTATAGACATATCCATTATTCTAACACTTTAGATGTTTATCTTTTTTCATTTATACTTATACGTTTGAGTTAGAGAGATACAACCTTTTTTTTTGTTTTTTTAAGGATATTCCTATTAACACATCTTAACAAAAATTAATAAATTTCAAATTATAATATTATTTGTGATAATCAAATCCATAAATTTGTAGGGACTTGACGTTCATTCATGTCTTTGTTTCTAATAATAGTTATGCAAGAATCTTTTTTCTCACCTCATGATTGGGCACCAATCTCTCTATGCATGCATATAATCTGTTTACCACCTTAAAATCAAGTTCAATAGAAAGATCTGTGAACAATAACTTTGGGTTTAGAAAATGACTAACTACATGCAAGGGGTGATTGAGTTGATAACTCCATTTATTATCAATAATTTCAAACATTTTCTTATACTTGCATTCATTATTTTCATACTATTTCATTATAACTTCTGTGGTCTTTTCGATTGTCTCATAAATATAACCTCTGGTTGACTTTTCTCATTACTAACAATGCAAAATACCTTCATAAGTGGATTCATTAATTTAAGTATGTAGACCATTTATTCCAAAATGTTGGCATGAGTATAATTTTTATTGCTTTTTCCCTTTCGCTTCCGTGGACAATTTATTATTTGCCTAGTCATCTTATACAAACACCTTTCTTAGATTCCTTTTGTCCTTGTGGATTTTTTTTCCAATGAGAGGCAGGATGTAACAAACCTAGTAATTGCATGTCTCACTAATTTCCTTTTATTGGTGAAGAACCTCAATAAGCTTAAAATACTTGAACAACTATAGTTGAAGTTAACAAGAGATATTATTGTTTGAATTGTTTTCTTTAATAATGGACACTTACCAATGTCTTTCAACATCAAATCTATGTAGTGAGTTACATAAGAAGTCTAGTATAAATGTGGTCTTTTTTTGTTACATAAGAAGTCTAGTATAAATGTGGTCTTTTTTTTTCAAGTAATATACTCGCTAGAAAATAGTTGCTTCCATTGTTTGTTATGACTTAGAAAACCTTTTCCTCCTTGATTTGATCTATAACAAATTCCAACAACTCAAAAACCTTCTCATTAGACTTAACAAAATTTGATGCATAAATAGATTTAGAAAACATTGTCCTTATTAGGAAATTCTCTAATAAGTTGATTGAAAATATTTATTTTTGTGTATTTGAATCAGACATAATTAAACATTTAAATCTTTCTTTACTTCTTTTTAGTTCTTTGACAAATTTTTACTGCGTTTTGATTCCTTAACAAGAAACGAAAATTTTATCTCATGATAAAATGGATGTCACAAATTTGATCCAAAAATTCCCATTACTATAAACATGTTGTAAAAATTTTGCAACTTAATTAGATTAAAAGACAAACCAACTTGATACTAAAATCAAACTATATATTGATGAACACTTGTAATAGTCTCCTTATCACATGCTTTCCTTATCTTATGTTTGTTATCAAAATAATTTGTGATGAGGCTGTAATTACCTCATTGTTGCATTTTGCAATAGGTTCATTAAAACATTTACAATTAAATTGGGTTTATGAAGTGTCTTACAAGCTAAAGTCTAGGTATTAATGCACGATATTAATTTAGCTCACCTACAAAGGGTACAAGAAGCTCATTATTAAATCAATTCTCGACTAGCAGATTATTTAGTCAATTAGGGATGCTTTTCTTCTCATCCTAGTTTCTCCCAATTCAAAAAATGCATCAATGGAATGGTTTATATGAAAAAGGTTTTTCTTAACCAAGTTTTGCGTGAGGCTCCCGAGTACCAGAAGTGCTTGTCAAACATGGTTTGAAATATATAATATAATATATACTTTTATTTAATTTTATATATTTTTAATTTTATGATTTAATTATACCTAATATTAAAATTCATATATCATATTAATCAATTTGGTTAATTTTTGTATACATAAACATATAAAATTTTTGGATTAAAATGTTAAATCCATCCTATTCATGCAGCGTGTGTTTGATTTTTTATTGGATTTTTCATAGTTATGTTGAAATATCAATTAACGTGGTTGTATGTAATTTTTTATATATTTAGTTCAACGTTGAAGAATTAATTTTAAATTTTAAATCTTAATTTTATTTTAAATTGAAATAATTTTAAATAATTTTGTGTTGAATAAATAAATTATATTAAATTTTAATTTTAACTTTTATAATAACAACATTCAAATATAAATTATATCGCCTCATAATAAATTTTAAATAAAATTAATTTTATTTCAAATAATTTTATTAACGCTCTAACGCACAATAGTTGAAATTGAAAATGTGAATTCAAATTAAGGCGAGCTGATTATGGAATGATTTGGCGAATAATAAAAGGTAAAAAAAAAAATAGAAGTTGTGGTTAAAAAAATGGATAGAAAATTTATTAAAGAAATAAAATCTTACATAATGATAAAGTCAATGATTAATACATTTATGTAAAGGAATAATTCTAAAAAATGAACATACATTTTTGTAATAGCCGTTTATGACTTTCCCTTTATAATATAATTTATTTGTTAATTATTAAATAAAATAAGAATCAACAACACATTGGAAAGTGGGGATGCAACGGTCGACTGAGCCAGAGGAGACACTGCAATTGCCATAACATACCATTTCAGTACACAGCACAGAACAGAGACCAAACCAAAATTATACATAAGATAACATAATTCTGGGTGTTGTTCTGTTTTTCTCTTGTATCGAATCGAATAACAAAACAAAAATGGTGGCAGCGTACGAAGAGAGTCGTCGCAAGAGATTGGAGGAGAACAGGAAGAGGATGGAAGCCCTCAATCTCCCCCTTCTCTCTCAAGCTCTTAAAAAATCCCCTTCTCCCAAACCCTCCCCTGTAAGTAAATAACTAACATTTTATCTATCACATCTTACATCATTCATCACCTTTGCCTTTCATTGCAGCTTAAGCAAGTCAAGAATCGCACTATTCAGAAGCAGAAACAGGTGGTTGCGGTCAGAAGGTCCAGCCGTGTGGCCAACTTGCCCTCTCCTGTTTACAAAGAAGTCAGTTTTCTTCTTCGTTAATTCCATCAATCACTTGTCGCTTGCTTGTCTCAAAACTCACTGTCATTTTTTATTTTTTTTGTTTCCAACAGGTGGTTATCGATCGCGTGACAATACCTAGAATTACAAGGTTAAACTCTCTGCCCTAACTAACTTTGATTTGTTTTAAGAATGCTGGGGATGATTTATTTTTTCATTCGTCTTTGTATTGTACAACTCTTGGTAGACCTTACAATAGGCACAGGGATTGTGCAAATCGAGTATATGCTTCAGATGAAGCCAGAGAGGAAGCATTGGAGAAAGCAGAAAACTTAATGTCCGCTTTAGAATCTGATTATCCAGCCTTCATTAAGTCAATGCTCCAGTCCCACATCAGCGGGGGATTCTGGCTGGTAATATTAAGCTATTTGCTTGCTTATCTGCATTTTCATTCATCACTACATTTCCTCAGCTCCATCATCTTTGTCATGAGACTTCCTACCCTACCCTTCGAAATAAGTTATCTTTTGGTTCAATAGTATCCAAGGGTTGGGATATAGTATTGTAAGAAAAGTTTATGCCTTGGTAAACAAATCACAAAATTGCTTAGCTGCAAATGTTACTACCTCAATATTGCAGTTAAAGGCGATTTATATATAGCCGCAATGTTAATGGGTTAACCACTGTACAATCGCTGACAACAGGGCCTTCCAGTCCATTTTTGCAAAAGCAATCTTCCAAAAGGGGACGAAGTGATGACCTTGATTGATGAGGATGGCAATGAGTATCCAACAATATATTTGGCACGAAAAACAGGACTTAGTGGTGGATGGAAAGCTTTTGCTGTTGCTCATAACCTGGGTGACGGGGACGCTGTAATTTTTCAATTAATTAAGCGCACTGCATTCAAGGTGATTAAATATTTGATCATATTGGCTCATCCATGCCCTTCTATTATGTATAACATTCATCATATTTTTGAATTATGTGAGTGGTATTTATGATTGTTAAAAAGAAAAAAAAATGTCATGTGAATAATAATGTAGTCCTTGATTCTTCTTTATAACTTGAAAAAAAATGTGCTGGCATATTTCAGTTCATGTGCTGTGGTTACCACTTATACACTATTATAGTTATTTAGTATTCTTTTCTGTTGTGACCTGATCCCTTTTGAGCTATCTCAATATTGTCATTTACTGCAATTTCAATTCATGAATTTAGCATCTTCCGATGCCACAGATGTACTGTTTGAATTCACTAATCATGGCGCATACTGCGGTGGCTAATGTTTTCTTTTCAGGTGTACATTATTAGAGCCAATAGTCCTTCAAAGCAAAAACAACTTACGTGAATTTCAGTTGGAGATTGGAGCCAGTAAAGTTAATATAGGTATTATTTTCTTCTTAAGCATAACCAATTATACTTCTGTTTGGATTGAGTTATTTGAGAAGAAGAGAAATGAGAGTTAGTGAAACGGAAAGGCTTGTGCGATTTTTATCTGTTTGATACTTTGATTAGAGTGGAAACGAGATCGAGACATTGTAAAGTTTTGTGGGCAAACCGTAAAGTAAATTTCTTCAAATGCCATGAAAGTGAAAGGATTTTTCATTTTTTATTTTTTTAAATTAAATATTTTTTATAACATAAAAAAATTAAAATAATTTTGTCTTAAGAAAACACAATAGAGTAGTTTTTTTTAAATAATATAACAATATTTTATATAATTACTTTTTTTTCACTTATCCAAACAAATAAAAAAAATTGTTTCACAGTTTTCTTTTTTCTTTTAATTTATCCAAACAACACATCTTTTTCACTATTTTTTCTATTTTTAATCCTTATGTCTTTTTCATCTCGTTTAATTATTTGCTATATCACTCCTAGTCCAAACAAAGTAGTAGAATAATGTTACTATTGTTCGGAGATTTTTTTACTTCCTCATTATAAGCTCAAAATACATTTATAAGTGTAGATCAGGTAGCACTTACAACTTGGGTCACTTCTGTCAGTCCCCGGGGCTTTTGGACATCAATGCCATGGAAATTTGATTTAAAACTTTAGAGATGAAAAATTAAGCAACAAGTTTCTAATGTTAGAAAGGATATGTACATACAAATGAGTGAAATAACAGGCATACTAAGAAAAGGCCTGCAGGGAAGAATAGAGACAATGATCCTTTTGAAGTGCAGGATGAGACAAAGACACAGACAATGATCCCTGGTGCTTTTGGACATAAATGCCTTGGAAATTTGATTTGAAACTCTAGAGATGAAAAATTAAGCAACAAGTCTGTTATGTTAGAAAGGATATGTGCTTGAAGAACTATACAAATGACACATGGCTGACTAAGAAAGTGCTGCTCATTTATTAAGTGGACTAGAATGGTTAAGTATTGCATAGCAATTGTATGTGTATCGGAGAAACTAATGACATTAGTTTCTGATAGAGATCATTGCTATATGGTAATTCTAAAAGGTAAAGTGATGCCACTGAATGCACTGGGTGAGAACATGTCACGGATTACTGTGATATTTGAAAACACATTTATGCTCTTTAGTAGGAGGTGTTTATTGCAACAGTGAACGAGATTTCTTAATTTATTGTAATCAATTGAGTTTCTTAGTAGCTTTCCGGGGGTTAGAGCTTGGTTAGTTAGGCACGCGCTAATTTCTAACTTATCACATTCTGTCCGGTGGTTGGCATAGTCATATTAAATTTTTTTGTTTGTCGTCTTAAAGAGACATGTGAGCCTTGTGCGTGTTTGAGTCTTGAAGCAGCGAAAGTCTGCTTCTGTTTCAGTTTTAAGTTAATTTAATTATTTCTGCTGGAATTACTGCCAGAATAGCCTTTGAGTGCAGCTTTATTTTTATTTAGGCTATCTCCAATGAATGCCATATTTATTTATTTATTCATTCATTCTCTTGCAGGGTTCTCTTATGTGGTGGAAGTGGAAGGAACGTCTTGGGTTCAGTTTTTGGCCCATTTAGTTTTTGCTGGCTTATGAAGTCTAATTTGTGTTAATATTTCTATGGGAAGGGACGTGTACTCTTGAGCACGTGTATCTATATATAAATTAATAGAATGATCTCATGACTCTCACTCTCCTAATTTTATAATTTTTAATAAATTTTAATTAATAATAAAAAGTGTATTAAAAATATATGTTTAAAAGTGTGTTATTGATATTTTTATATTTTTAATATATTTATTTACACATTAATTTTTTGTTTTTATTTGTTTTTAAAATATTTTACTTTTCAAGCTTGTCTTTATTTAAGTTTTTCTTTAAATAAAATGTTGAATTATATATATATATATAAACACACTAGAATTTGAATCCATGTGACGCGTGGTTGAATAATGGGAGAAGTGATAATTTAATTTTTTTTTGTTAATTTCCTATGTTATTAAAAAAATAAAAAATTATTTATATAAAGCACGAATATATAAAAATAAATTTTTTATATATTTAATGATGTCAAATATTTATTAAATAAATGATTTTTTTCATTTGATATATTTATACATAACATGTGAAAAAGTTGAAAACACTTCTCAAATATTTTAAGAATAATTCTTTTAAAATTATTTTTGAAATAAATTGATTCCTCTCATTATATATTAAAAAAATATTATTATAAAA
>JAMLFT010007557.1:0-14669 GCA_026544285.1 Pachyrhizus erosus | reverse complement strand
TTTTTTTTTTTTAAAGGAGAAAACGGACGAACAAAAAAAAAAAAAAATAAAAAGTTAAAATATTATTTTTTTTCATATTTTTTTTTTAATTAAAAAATAACTAAATAAAAAAAAAGTGAGATGACGTGTTTGAATAATTTTAAAGATAAATAAGAAAATCTAACTTAATTGATTAAATAATGTGTGTGCAAGTTACTATAAATTTTCTTATATTTAAATTTGATTTTTATAAATAAAAAAATCATAAAGATAATTTTAAAAATAATATACTCTAAAATATTAACAAATTTTATATCACTTATTAAACTATATTACCTTCTTTCATAATTATTGATTTTTAAAATTAATTTAGGTGGATAAAATAATATTTAATAAATATAAATATTATTATAGTTAAACTAAAATATCCTTATTAATTTTTCTTTTAGTAACTACAATAATTACTCATATTAATTATTGATAGGAAATGCCAATGAAGGTCCAAGGAATAAAAGATAGAAAGTCTTTTATTGGAAAGTTTATTTTTTTTTTACTGCATTTTATTGGAATGTTAACAATGCACCTTCCAAAAATTTTCAAAGCAACCCCAATATTATAATATTCAATAAAAATTTTATTTATTAATTCCTTATCTATTGTCCTTAGATACATAAAAAATATATTTAATATCCTCAAGACACTAATTAGTAAGACTCTTTTGAGAAAAATAATTAAATAAATTTTGAATTTCTAAATCAACATTTATTTTACAATAAAAATATTAAAGCATAAATAATCATGAGAAGAAGATAATAATAAACTTTTTAATTTTTGTGAATTAATTAAAAAATTCTCATATACATCTTTCCCACAATATCTTTCTACCAATCCTCCTAGTTCTTTTGAATGCTAAGTATCAGATACGTTTTATGTTTATTGTTAGTAAATTTTTTTAAGAAAAATGATAAAAAGATATAGCAATCCACTACGTATAAGGACCAAGGTAATAGTAGTAAATGAAAAAAAGGGTGCAGGTAATAGTAATAAATGAAAAAAAAGGACAATGGTAATAAATTTGTTTTTAAGATATTAGATAACCGTACACGCAACATGCGGATATTTACAAACGGATAAAGAAATAAATAAATTTTTTATTAAAAATTATATAAAAATACCTTAAAAAATTATAAAAAGACAATATTTATGTATTTTAATAAAAAAAAAAACTCTTTTAATTTCTTAATTAATGTTTTTAGAACACTTAACATTGATCAGCGTTTGCCTAGTGGTGGACCTCATCCTCGAGCTCCCTCCCATTCCCACTCCCTATTTCTTGTTTTAGATGCGTGGGTCGCATGGAAGCTTATTTTATTCACATTAACGATCCTCTCATAAAGCAAGCTGAATAGAAAATACTTCTCGTTTTCACACTACACACTCTTCATCAGACCCCACACTAATTTTCAATTCACATTTCCTTTCTTCATTCTCTTCTTCCCATCATCATATTTCATATTTCTCACCGCCTCATCATAGGTTCCAACATTAAAGATTTGTTCTATCATCCCTTCATCATCATGGATGAAATGAAACCTTGTTGGTAGTGGATTATTACACTTGCTCCAAATCCACATAACTTACTAGTAGTAACCTTCACTACTTATTACATATATCATTAGTGTAACGTCACAACAAACACTATAGATATAGATGTCATTTTAACATGGCTTCTTCTTTTTCATCTTCCTGGCTAACTTCCCCTTCGTGTTCCACTTTGGACATAGATTCATCTTCCCCTACTGCTAAACTTTTAGTTCAGTGGTTGAGGTTTATTTTCCTATCCCCATGTCCTCAACGAGTTCTTGTTTCTGCAGTTGATTTAATCTTCTTGCTCTCTCTATTAGCCTTTGCATCTGTTAAACTCTATTCTCGACTCACTTCTAATGCCACCTCCAACTCCACCATCACCAAACCGCTTTTGCAAGAGAAAGACTCTGACTATAAAGTCACCTTCTGGTTCAAACTACCCTTCTTGGTTACTATCCTTTTGGCCATAGCTTACACGGTTCTAGGCATCTTGGCTTTCACTCAAACAAGCCTTTCATCATGGAAACTCATAGAGGCACTGTTTCGGCTCTTTCAAGCAGTGTCCAACATAGTGGTAGTGATCCTAATGGTTCACGAGAAGAAGTTCAAAGCTTCAAAGCACCCTTTGTTGCTGAAAATCTATTGGATCGCAAACTTGGTGGTTTCGTGGTTGTTTACAACTTCAGCCATTGTTCGCTTGATAATTGTTGGTGGACCGAAAGTGGAGGTTAGTTTGAGAGTGGATGACATATTCTCTTTGGTTAATCTCCCATTATCTTTTTTCCTTTTCCTAGCAGCAATGAAAGGGTCAACGGGGATTCGAGTGATTAGAATTTCTGATGTAGGGAGAATATCTCAGTGCCTTTACAACGACAGAACTTTGAGTCCTTATGCTTATTCTTCGTTTTTCTCCAAAACAATGTGGCTTTGGATGAACCCTTTGCTGAATAAAGGGTACCAAACACCCCTCAAGCTTGAAGATGTGCCTTCTCTTCCTCTTGAGTTCAGAGCAGAAAAGATGTCAGAGCTTTTCCAAAGCAATTGGCCAAAGCCAGGGGAAAACAGCAAGAACCCGGTAGGACTCACCTTGTTTAGATGCTTCTGGAAGCACATAACCTTCACTGGCTTCCTTGCAGTTATAAGACTTGGAGTTATGTACGTTGGTCCAATGCTTATTCAGAGTTTTGTTGACTTCACCTCAAGGAAAGACAGCACCCCTTATGAAGGCCTTGTTCTGATACTGATTCTCTATTTGGCAAAATCAACTGAGGTCCTCACTGTGCACCAATTCAATTTCCACTCTCAGAAACTAGGCATGCTAATCCGTTCCAGCATCATCACTTCTGTGTACAAAAAGGGTTTGAGATTGTCGAGTTCTTCAAGGCAAGCTCATGGGACTGGCCAGATTGTGAACCACATGTCTGTTGATGCACAACAACTCTCAGATTTGATGATGCAGTTTCACCCCATATGGTTGATGCCACTGCAAGTAGCTGCAGCTTTGGCCCTTATTTACAGCAATATTGGCGTGTCCGCGCTTGCAGCGCTTCTTGGATCAAGTTTGGTGTTTATTTTCACTCTCTTTCGCACCAAGAGGACCAACAGCTTCCAGTTCAGGATAATGAAGAGCCGTGACTCGAGGATGAAGGCAACGAATGAGTTACTAAACAATATGCGTGTCATCAAGTTCCAAGCTTGGGAAGAGTACTTTGGCAACAAGATTCAGAAGTTTCGCGAAGCGGAACATGGTTGGATTGGAAAGTTCTTGTACTACTTTGCTATTAACATGGGGGTTCTGTCTACTGCTCCCTTGTTGGTAACTGTCCTCACATTTACAAGTGCTACTCTTCTTGGTACTCCTTTGAATGCTGGCACTGTGTTCACAATCACTTCAGTGATCAAGATTTTGCAAGAGCCGGTGAGGACCTTCCCTCAGGCTCTTATCTTGATTTCTCAGGCAATGATTTCACTTGGGAGGTTGGATGAGTTCATGAAGAGCAAGGAAATGGATGAGGATGCAGTGGAGAGAGTGGAGGGCTGCGACGGCGACACGGCTGTGGAGATCAAAGATGGGGAATTCTCTTGGGATGATGCAGATGGGAATGTAGCTCTAAAAGTTGAAGAGTTGGAAATTAAGAAAGGGGACCATACTGCTGTTGTGGGAACAGTTGGTTCAGGCAAGTCTTCGTTATTGGCTTCTGTGTTGGGGGAAATGTTCAAGATATCAGGAAAGGTATGTGCTCATATTCTGGACTCATATATGTTGTTTTGTGCACTGCGATACTGCAAGTTAATTGCTTCTTATTGCATTGGATATTGGTATGGTTGTTGATGCATTCTTGCTCCTAGTGCCCCACACATTTAATTCCTACAAAGAAAGTAGTAGTTACAACATTTTCACAAGACAAGATAATGTAAAAAGGATAAATATACTTCAATACCTACAATGCTGTTGTACACCTAGTGAGAGAGAGAAAAAAAGTAAAAAAAATGTAGTTATGATAAATGGTACTATAATATGATAGAAAGAGAGAAATAGAAAAAAAAAATGGAAGGTGTTATGAGATATTCAAAATTATGAAATATTCAAATATCATTATTTAATGTAAAAATTCAATATTAAGATGATCCATCCCCTCAAATTGAAGAACACAAACATTAATTTTTTAGGATTGCATTCACAGGCTGTTCAATGTTCATCATCATAGACATAACTTTGATCTTTGGATACTTATCTTGAATAATAATCAATTCGTGGCAGATTTACACTCATTCCAGGACGTGCACATGCATTCTTTCACATTTTAAAAAATACATATAAATAACTTAGATGTATATATATTATTTTCTATAATTTTGTATATTTAAATATCTTGTCTCTAATTTTTTTTTAAAGATTGACTCTAACCTAAGATGCTAGAGCCGCCAATGTCATCAATGACCAGTGGGAATAGATTCTCTGCATACTTAACTACTACATGAGATTTTAGCCATTCAATAATTTTCATTAATATAACATTTTTTATTTTAAAATTCTGGTTTAAAAGAATAAGCGGTGAAATCGTCATATTTGATATGGTCAAGTTTGTTCCCCCTGGACAGGATCCATTCCCATTAGTATGATTGCAGAAACAAAAATTACTACAATGCCTAATCTGTTGGGAAATGTCAGCAGAACTTTCTCTCTATGTGTAATTAAGACGGGCACTAGGAATCACCAAGAAAAAATGAAGATAGTAAGGCAAGAACAACACCCAAAATTTTAGCGGGGAGAATCCTCCAAAATAAATGTAAAAAGGCCACAGGACTCATAGGCCAGTTGATGGGAATACAAACTTTACCCTTAGGTGGACCTCTCAAAATAATACACTAATAACGTATAAAAAATTTGCAGTTAAAGTCCTCACAAGTATCACTATTTATGTTTCAGAAATCATTTCAGGTTCTCTCCTATTTTTTCTCACTCTTCATCTCTCTGAGGATCTCAATTCTAGTTAGTAATTTTAAATGCACCGAGAAGTACAATCGATTGGAGGTTAAAACCTTGCATTTAATGCGTAGACTGGACCCCAACAAAATCTTGATCCATTTCCTTCTATCACAATCTCTTTCTTGCTGGTAGTTGTGAAAACTGAAAACACTCACGGTAGAGACATCACGTCAATTTCCATCAAAAATGACATTTTTATAACGATTCGGCACTAGGGTAAACCAATAATGACTAATACTAATAACTAATAGATTGTTGTGGTTTATTAAAATATTAAAGTATATTATGATATTACACCAATTTGTGACCACAATTTGGATTTAATTATTCATCAAAACTAGCAGAAACTTTATTAATGCTTAACTGGATTTCTCTATTAAATGGTGAAATTGGATGTATAGGCTCTTCAATAGCACAGTTACCAAAAAATGGTCATTGTGTTTTTCGGATGTCCTTAAATGTCTTTCGTTGATTTGTGAAGGTTCTAACATGTGAAAATTTACTTATATTGCACACAGTTGTCACCTTTACTTCCTTTCCTTTTTTTTCTTCTTGAATCTTATAGGTCAGAGTTTGTGGGTCAATAGCCTATGTAGCACAGACATCATGGATTCAGAATGCAACCATCCAAGACAACATATTGTTTGGTTTACCAATGAACAGAGGGAAGTACAGGGAAGCTATAAGAGTATGCTGCCTGGAAAAGGATCTTGAAATGATGGAACATGGAGACCAGACTGAGATTGGAGAAAGGGGTATTAACCTCAGTGGTGGTCAGAAGCAACGTGTACAACTTGCTAGAGCTGTATACCAAGACTGTGACATCTATCTCCTTGATGATGTATTCAGTGCTGTTGATGCACAAACTGGATCATCTATTTTTAAGGTAAGTACAGAACTACAAACATTGCTCACTATTTCCTTAAATGTTTTTAAAGTTTTTAGTTTCTACCGATATTATGTTTCTCAAGCCAGAAGAAAAGTTAAAACAAATTATCTATGTATAAGGAATACCCATAGACCATGAAATATTTTGCCATATCCGTTGGATCAATCAACATATTTTGGCTTTCATTATAAATAAATTGTCTTTTCTCATACAAGTGCAAATAATGAGGTTTCTAGTTTCTCCATCTTGTTGCAGGAATGTATCATGGGAGCTCTAAAAAATAAGACCATTTTACTTGTAACCCATCAAGTTGACTTCTTGCATAACGTTGACTGTATAATGGTACGTGTATACTCAAATCTCTTACGCTGAGCGTTTTTCTGTTAACGGTTTCGTTCAATTTCACCTATTTTAGTGATAAGGACCTTATTTAAACTCAATTCCTTAGATACTTTTAGTACTACTTTCTAATTAAAAATTAGAATTTAATCTCAATAACTCATACAGGCTCACATCTAAAGTTGAGGTGAAATTGTAATTTTGATTAGAAAACAATACTAAAAACACTTAAAAGAACTGTATCTAAATTTTGTCCGGACTGAAAATGACAGTACTAGTGATGAAGTAGGTCTTATTCGAAAGAGGTATTATATATATTCCATCATGCTTTTCACCAAAATAAGGAAAAGAGAGCATGATACATTCTTGACTCTTATCTCAAACCCGGTTATTATAAGATTTATTTTGTTGGATTAAGCATGATTTCCATTTCAAAGCTACTGATTACTTGTTCTGCACCAAACAACCTCAAATAGTCTAGTTCTTTCAACTGAGCACTTTTGCTTGTTTTTGATACCGACATCAAGGTAATGCGAGAAGGGGAAGTCGTGCAAAGTGGAAAGTATGATGAACTTCTCAAAGCAGGCCTGGATTTTGGTGCACTTGTGGCAGCTCATGAATCCTCTATGGAGATTGCAGAGTCTAGTGATAAGAGTAGTGAAGATTCTGCTCAATCTCCAAAACTGGCTCGTGTCCCTTCAAAAGAAAAGGAAAAAGGAGGTGAAAAGCAACCTCAAGATCAATCTAAGTCAGATAAGGCTTCAGCAAAGCTCATTGAAGATGAGGAAAGAGAAACTGGCCGTGTGGACCTTAGAGTGTATAAACACTATTTCACAGAAGCATTTGGGTGGTGGGGTGTTGCACTGATGCTGGCAATGTCCCTAGGATGGATATTATCCTTCTTGGCTGGTGACTACTGGCTTGCAATTGGAACTGCAGAAGATAGTGTCTTTCCTCCTTCTACATTCATCATTGTCTATGCTTGCATAGCAGTTGTTGTATTTGTTGTGGTGATGGCCAGATCACTCTTATTTACATATTGGGGTCTGAAGACATCTCAAAGCTTCTTCAGTGGAATGCTTCAAAGCATCCTCCATGCACCGATGTCATTCTTTGACACCACTCCCTCTGGCAGAATTTTGAGTCGTGTAAGTTTTAATTAAGGCCCCTTTTCAAGTTAATTTCTGCTAGTAAACTACGTAAAGTGGTATATTGTTTAAATAGTTGTGTTTGGACTTACTGTCTTATGAAATGTTTAGGTATCTACTGATATACTTTGGGTTGATATATCAATTCCAATGTTAACAAACTTCGTAATGGTCGCGTACTTCTCAGTGGTCAGCATCCTCATTGTAACATGCCAAAATGCTTGGGAGACAGTCTTCCTCTTAATCCCACTGTTCTGGCTGAACAACTGGTATCGGGTATGAATTGTCTACTTACTCTTAATTGAATTCTAGTTTCTATAATGGTGTGATCCAAAACATGCTGGATTTTTGTTGAATTGTTTTCGGGTGTCTTTGTTCCCAGTAATCTTAGATTCAAGAATATTTAGTAAATAATAGAGAGGCTTACATATATAGTATACTAGGAATTTTGGTCTCCTATTTTTATGAAGTTGTAATCTAGTTTTCAAAAAATATTTTCCTTTCCCATATAGCCTGTATATTAGTTTTTTTATTGTTTTATCCGTTGAGTGCCCTTTTGCTTACTGCTTGTCCCTTGATCCATAAATTTGTCAATTATCCCTCTAAAATGTTACAGTCAAATAGGAAATTCATGATATTTAGAAGGATATTGTTTTTTTAAACACTTAAAGAAATAGAAAATAAAAAAACAAAATCAATAGAATTTATTGTATAAGTTAAAATTAACTTATGAACTTAATTTTTATAGATGTTTTTTCATTTAACTTTTTCAAATGTTAAAGTTAAATTGTATAAGTTAATTTAGTTTATACAAAATTTTTAATATTTTTATTTTTTATTTCCTTTTCTTAGGAGTATTTATGAAAAAATTTATCAAAATAAGACTTAGATGAATGGAAAACTAAGAAAAGGACTATAAGAAAGAGAAAATCTGTATAAAAACTAAATTATAACATTTTAAAAATTAGACCAAATAAGAAATAATAAGAAATTTATGATATTTATAGAGATAAAAAATATATTTAAATCTAATGTTATTTATATGATATTTGTACATGGTTAGTGCAGAGTCCATAGGAACACTAGAGCTGGTGTCAAGCTTTGGTATTGCAAGTAAAACAAAATATCCAGTGCATTTTGACCCTTTCCTTGTTCTGGTTTGCAGAAATATTTCCTTGCATCTTCTCGGGAATTGACTCGCCTTGATTCTATAACCAAAGCTCCTGTGATTCACCACTTTTCAGAAACCATTGCTGGTGTTATGACCATTCGTGGCTTCAGAAAACAGAACGCATTTTGTCAAGAAAATATTGACAAAGTCAATGCTAGTCTGAGAATGGATTTCCACAATAATGGTGCTAATGAATGGCTTGGTTTTCGCTTGGATTATATGGGAGTGGTTTTCCTTTGCATTGCCACTATTTTTATGATCTTTCTGCCAAGCGCTATTATTAAGCCAGGTATATCCCACTCATCTCTCAGCTGAATGTTAACATGTGACGTTATGGCTAATCCTTTTATGTCAGGGATTTTGTTTTAAAAGATAAAAGAACTAAACAATGGATTTTGTAGTACAGAATTATTTATTTATGAGATCACGTGCATTGCATAAATATTTAGATAAATAATAGTGACCGAGGATTATTCCAATTATTGCAGAATATGTTGGTTTGTCTTTGTCCTATGGCTTGGCTCTCAGTAGTCTCTTGGCATTTACCATAACCATGACTTGCTCTGTTGAGAACAAAATGGTTTCAGTTGAGAGAATAAAGCAGTTCACCAACCTTCCCTCAGAAGCTCCATGGAAAATTGCTGATAAAACTCTTCCTCAGAATTGGCCCAGTCGAGGCATTATTGAGTTAAACAATTTGCAGGTACGTAGTAGTCACTAGTCACAAACAACTGATTACATATTGTTTTCATTTGGCTGAAATTTGTTGAAAATGACCCAATTCTATAGGTCTTACTTCTTATATAATGAACATCACTCGTAATTTTGTATTTTTCAAAAAATTTTAATAAATAAAAGAGGGTGTGTGGAGAGGGATATTTTAAAGAATATGTTACTAGTACTCTTCTAGACAAATTGACAACCAGCAGAATTTAACCAAAATTAAAGGTGTATACTATTTAGAAATGTGACTTTATATTACTTGACGAAATCTTCAACAAGTTAAACATGAACACATTCATGTGGTCACTATCTCCAATTTTTTCGTACTCGGGACAATTTGTTTATTTCAAAGTTAAGGACACAAAGCAACACGAAAAGTTCAAATTAAGATATAATGGAATCCTTTGAAGTGAGGGGGTGTACATTAGAGAATAAATTCCTTCACAATTATTAACATTGAGAATTGTCATAAAATCAAACACATGTAACAAATTCTAAAATTAATTACAATCTCAACCATTTATTGTACGAGAAATTTGCATGCAGGAGAACACATTTGAATTAAAGGGAATTTTTAGTAGTAGTATTGATGGTGAATTTTTCAGATAGGTTAACATGCATTTCAATAACAACTACCTATATAATCTTTGTTATTAAATGATGGTCAACAGGTTCGGTATCGGCCAAATACTCCTCTGGTTCTCAAGGGAATCTCTCTCACCATTGAAGGAGGAGAAAAGATTGGTGTTGTTGGTCGTACAGGAAGTGGGAAATCAACCCTCATTCAGGTGTTATTTAGGTTGATTGAGCCTTCAGCTGGGAGAATAAATGTGGATGGGATCGACATTTGCACTGTGGGCCTTCATGATTTGAGGTCTAGATTTGGAATTATTCCTCAAGAGCCTGTCCTCTTTCAAGGAACAGTACGAAGCAACATTGACCCCCTTGGACTGTATTCAGAAGAAGAAATTTGGAAGGTAAATAATTCAAAAAAGCAGCATGCATGTTTGTTTGTTTGATGCACAATCCTGTGATTTGTTGAAAGGACACAACTTAGGTACATTACATAGATGCTTTAGGTGTTCTTTAATTAAAGTTGGTATTGGTTTCTGAGGTAAACTTCAATTGTAATTTTTGAACAACACGACCAATGAACCGTATCTAAGCCTTTTGAAAATGTATATGTGCACTACTAAAAGGAAAAGTAGAGTAAAAGAAAACGCATGTTACATGCATGAAAGCATGAGTGCACTTGAATTTATAATTTGAGCTTTTCGTAACTTATAAATTGCTGTTTAATTGTGTTGCTGCAGAGCCTTGAGCGCTGCCAACTGAAAGGTGTGGTGGCTGCAAAGCCAGAGAAACTTGAGGCTTCAGGTGTTAACTCCTCTCAGAAATCTCCTTTTAATAGTTTAGTCCAATGTAGATATGCTTAAGATAATGATATTGCTTTATGATGATTTACTTGGTGAAAGTATGAGCTGACTTAGTGTACTTTTGTATTTATTTCTCAGTTGTTGATGGTGGAGACAATTGGAGTGTGGGACAAAGACAGCTTCTTTGCTTGGGAAGGATCATGCTTAAACGCAGCAAAATATTATTCATGGATGAGGCAACAGCATCCGTTGATTCACAAACTGATGCTGTGATACAAAAGATAATCCGTGAGGACTTTGCAGACCGTACAATTATCAGCATTGCTCACAGAATACCAACAGTCATGGATTGTGACAGGGTTTTAGTCATTGATGCAGGTAATCATGTTATTTATTTTTGTGAACTCTTTCCATAAGAAACTTCAAAAAAAATAATTGAATAAACTTTTTCATTAGTATTTATAATATAAAAAAACAAAACTTTCATAACTTAAAAGTTAAGTTAATTTATAGAAGTTCTTTTACATTATATTTTAAAAAAATTGATTTAAAATCATGTATAAGTTAATTTTATCTACAAATTTATTTCTTTTTTTTCTTCTATTATAAAAACTTAAGAAAAAAATTATTCAAACATAGCCTAACAACAAATGTCATATAATGTAGCTTTTACCATTAGCAATATTTTTACAATATCAATACACAAATTTTCTGCAGTTGAGAAATTGCTAAAACAAAGAGTTGTGGGGTGTTTGAATTTTTTGACAGGCTATGCTAAGGAATATGACAAGCCGTCACGTTTGCTAGAAAGACCATCAGTTTTTGCGGCACTATTTAAGGAGTACTCCAATAGGTCAGCATAACTAGAGGATTAAGATTCTATCAAGGACACACTTCATGTACTCAACTTCAAACACAAGCACCAAAGTCAAAAGACACTGGTCCACAGGTCTACTAAGTATGGTAGATCAATAATTTTGAGGATTTTGATGTTTTACCCTTTCTGTAGTTCAGTAATTAGACTAGGATAATATGCAAGAAAATTTTAAATTTTTTAGTAAAATAGATCCAGTTTGTTATTATTTTATTAATATTTTCTGCCGATGTGTGTATTCTCCTTTTTTTGTTGTTGCTATGAGAAAACAGTCCAAAGTACCACATCGTTCTTTCGGTAAACTCTTTTTGAAATTTGAAAAAAAGTATTTTATTTTTACTCTAGAAAGTATTTATTGTATTGTACAATTTTTTTTAGTTTTAATAAAAAATTAAATGTAAACTATAAAATGATGATGTATAATTAATTTTAAAAAATTAGGGGAGAAAAGAGAAACTTTAAAAAGAATTAATTTGAGAATATATAAAAAAATTAATATAAAAGGTAGATTTTAAAAATAAAGAAAGAAGTGTTTTTTCATATAATAACATAAAAAAGTTGTGGTTAATACTTTAAGTTTTCTATAAACATATAAATATATTAAATAATAGTAAATCAGCATGTGACAAGAGTAAAGAGAATACGTAAAACACTAGTTTATGTTTAAGAATATATATTTAAATTTGTAACATAAAAATTTGATAATATTGCAGCACTTTGTTACCGGACTTGGTGTATTATTTTTGTTTTAGAGGTATTATGGGCTCAATAAGTTAACAACTGAGTGAAAGGTAATAGAAGCTAATATTGATTATATACTTATTTATAAATAGTTTTAATGTAAATTATTTATTTGAATTAGACAATTGAAATTAAAAATAAAATATGTTTATAGTACCTCTTAGGATGAACATTGGACGGATTCGGGTCTAAAAGGTTAAAATTGATGTAAATCAAATAAAAAATGGGAACACTGACTATGCAGTTTTAACACACAAAAGACAATAATGTATGCCAGATTTATTTAAATATTTAACTGAATTCAAATTTGAGTGGTTTATGGATTCCGATGGAAGATTTTTTTCATAACCCGCATCCACCCGAAAAAATTTGCATGAGATCAATTTTTTTTAGTTTTTAAACCCATTGTCTGTTTTTACCTATCTGAAATCTGAAATGCATGGTTACTGATTGGATTAACTGGGTTTTGGTTGAATAAAGTAGTTTTGCCCACCCCTACTTTATCTAAAATTTTGCAGTTATTTTTTATTTTTTAATATTAAAATATATCACTTTTAATCTTTTAAGTTATTTAAATAGTATTTTATAAAGAGATAAAAGTAATTAAATAATATTTGAAAGATAAAAATGGTGTATGTTTAAATTTTAAAAAATAAAAAAATTAAAACTATTTTTTTTAAGTATAGAAAACAAAGTATATATTTTATCCTAAATTTATTTTTTTTCACCTTTTATTTCATATGCTTCTCTCTATATTAAATGTATTTATTAAGGAAATTTTTATGCCAGAGTAAAATAAATAAATATCAACTATTAAAACTTATTATAAATAATTATGAAAAAATCACTTTATCATCCAAATAGGTGCTTTTAAAAAGATTGTTTTGTCTTTCTAGAATTGTGTTTATTTTTTGTTTTTTTAGTATTAATGTACCACTTTTAATCTTTTAAGTTGTTTAAATAGTGTTTTATATAGATAAAAAGTGATTAAATAATATTTGAAGGTTAAAAAATGTATATTTTAAAATTAGAAAAAAAAATATAGAAGAATTAAAATCAAACTTTTAAAAGTTTTAAAAAATAAGAATATATTTTATTCTAAATTTAATTTTTCACATTTTTAGTTTATATGCTTCTCTCTCTATATTAAATGTATTTATTAAGAGAATTTTTATGTGAAAGTAAAATAAATAAATATTAATTATTAAATTTTATTATACATAATTATGATAAAAACATAAAAAAATAATGTGAAAATGACCTGCACAAAAAATAACTCTATCATTCAAGTAGCTGCTTTTAACACACCAAGTGAAATAATTTTTTTTTTAACAAATGTTAAATAAGATGTTAACTACTAGTTGATGATTATTTTTATTTTAATATTTATTTTCATATAAAAATAATTATTTATGATTAAATTGATTTCTCATTTTACTAAATAATTTACTTAATACATCTTTTTATTTTGTGAAGTGAAAGACAAATTGATTACTCAGTATATACATATATATAAATTGGACTTAAGAATAAATATTAATATAAAATTTATTGTTATTAATTTAATATTTAGATACATACATAAATAATTATTTTTTTTATATGTTATTACATTATTTGTTATTTAATTGACATTCTATAAAACTTAATTAATAAATAATATTTTAAAAATTTAGATATATATTAATATAACATATAGGAATTATAAATATAAATACATACAAAAGTAAATTATATTTCTAAAGAAATGTTAATTAGTGTGTACTGCTATTAATATAATATTTATATCAATATAATTAATATTAATATTGTATTTAATGTTATTAATATATAAATATACTTTTCATATATAGTATGATACAAATTTATTATTTAATGAAGATTTAAAAAAGTAGTTTATAAGATATATTTAAAGAATAAAAATTCAAATGTATAATTGATATATATGTGTGTAAAAGTTAATTAAATTTGAGAAAAATATTAATGTGTAGCATTTATTGGTACTAATTTAATATTGACACTAATATATAAATAAATAAATAAATTTATTTTTATATAATATGATACAATTTTATTAATTATTTTAATTTTAAATAAATTTATAAAACATATATATATATATGATGAATGATCAAATTATTTTAAAAATAATTTTAATAGAGTTATTTTTCACATAAAAAAATGCACATATATTACTTACTTATTATAATTATTATATTTTTAAAAAATAAATAATGAAATATAGAATAACTTTCTTATACGTATATTAAAGGAGAAGTTTTTTCATACTTAAAAATTATAATTCTTACTAATAACAAATATTAGAAAATATAATTTTTAAAAATAATTAAA
>JAMLFT010007556.1:0-14670 GCA_026544285.1 Pachyrhizus erosus | reverse complement strand
ATTTTTTTTATAAATTTTATTTATATTTTTGAATTCTTTGAAAAATCCTATAATTTTAATTATACTTTCCTCTTATTGATTTAAATATTCTTTTTCATAAAAATAATTTATTTTGTATAATAGTAATTATTTAATTTTTATTCAATTAAAAATTTATTTTAACTAAATTTTATTCTAGTTCAAATTCTAATTTTCATTTTTCCTATTCCTTCTATATTCCTTTTATGGATTTTAATTTCCTTATATCTTTAATTTTATTGAATTTAACTTTTTTTAATAAAATCTTATTTTCTTTATTTTCTTTCTAAATATTATTTATAACAAATTTTTTTTCTTCCTAAAACTTGAAATTCCTAAAAGGATTTACTCAAAATAAATAAGAGACAGATTCTAGAAATATAATATCATTATATTGCAAAATATGGGACATTACATAGGAGAGTCACATATACAATTTTTTGGTAAATTATGGCTTAATCTTACATGTTCAATACAATCGATTAAGTTAAACTAGTTTATGAGAGATTTAAAAACATAATTTATATAAAAAAAATTTACATCTAACTATCTTATCAAATTCGTTGATAATGTGATAAGTCAATGAATTGTTAATATTAATGTTACATCATAGTTAACATTGTTACTTGACAAGAAAAATTAGAATAAAAAATAAATCTTTAAAAGATTAATACAAAAAAATATTTTAAAGAACTAAAATAAGAAACACTCTATTTTATAGAAAAAAGTTATCTAAGCTTAAAAAATAATATAGAAAAAAATTGATATAAAATTATAAACCTATTATTTTGGAAGCTCTTTCGACTTGTGAGTCCTAAATTATCACACCTCTAAGATATGTCTAGGACCAATCATGTTCAAGAATCATCAACATTAATTTAAAGATGTCACCCTAATTGACTAATTTATTGCTTCTCTTATAATTTCTTTATAATATTATTTAACTAGATCATATACTCATGTGATGAACAATTAAATTGCAAAAAAAATGAATTTTGTGTATATATATATATATATTTATAATTTTTCAATTTTTTATTATTAAAAAATAATATAAATTTTTTTTAATTTATACAATAATAAAATTAGTTGACATTTATCTATATTAAAATAAATATTCAATTTTAAGATCCTCATGTAATTGATTTAAGATAATTTAAAAAAAGATCATAAATATTGACAATATCCATTGACATCTAATAATCATTTAATCAAAATTAAAATAATACTAATTTAGTGACATTAATTAAATAATTAAATTAATTCTTTAATTGATTAATTTTTTTAATAATGGAGAAATATTTTTAAAATGACTAATTTTTAAATTTTTACAATGCACATTAATTGTGTCAAATTTTCTTAAAATTTGAAGATATATTTTTACAAACATTTATTATAAAATTTATATTTAAAATTTCTATCATATTTTGCCATAAATATTTACATTTAAAAGCATTTATTTTTTTAATATAAATAATAAAAATGCATATTACATATTTCATAAGCATACTAAAATAAACTTTTGATGCATCACAGGGACATTTCAATTAATAATAAGCTTTTATGCTGAAGATTTATCGATTTTAGTTTTTGTCTTTATAAAAAATATTCAATCACATTCAAGATAATGTTGTTCAATCCATCTGTCTATCTTTTTTCAATATTTCACATTAGGACAATAAATTGTCATCTTTATATATTAAGTAAAATTATAAGTATTGAAGTGAAGGAGTGAAAAAAATATATAAAAACATCATATATCAAATTGTGCTAAACACAATATGTATATATAAAGTGTTAAGGAGTCAGAAAGAGATAATCTTAAAAAAAATAATATAAATAATGTTCTAAAATATATAAATTAATATATTTAAATTACCAACATAACACTAAATTTAATAAAATAAATATTTTATTATACAAGACATATTACAAAATTTCTTGGTATAGCTACATAGAGAGTATTATTTAATGGAATTCTCTGAGAGGAGAGAGGGATTTTAAGTCAATTTTGTTAGAATAGATGATCCACTAGAAAGTAGGAATACGAGGCTGCAACAGTGCAGGTGGGCGTTGATTCCAGCATCAAAGGTGATTTGTGCATGAAAATATCATAAATTTGAAGGACTTCATTTGAAGCAACTTCAAGAAGTGCAATAGGTGCTGCTGCAATAAACAGGTGAACTGAAAACAAAATATCAGTCCCTGTAGTGGGTGCAATTGTTGTTGCAGCAACACTTGTTGCACTTGTTGTATATATGTTGCAAATGAAGTCTAAGAGATGTAGATAACTGAAAATGGTTTGCAATAGCAATCACAACAAATTTTCTCTCTTTAAAGAAATAGCAATTAAGCTAAAATCAATATATGTCAAATTCCAAATGCTTTGTATTTTATTATTAGTAATCTTTTTTATAATATAAAATACTGAAATCTCATATCATTATTAGATGTTTTATATAAAAAATATTTTATTTATTAACACAAAATGTTTTTCTAGAAAAATAAATTACATTTTATGTTTTACTCATGCTCGCTAAGCACATACAAAATAACTTATAATAATATCTGAAGTTATGGACGATTTGCACTGTGGAAAGCCCAATACATGATATATCTCACAGGCTTTGGCATTTGGGCATCTAGGCCTGTGTAATTAAAGGTTGTGATGCAGACCCATAAAAAAACAAAAATAGAGATACGATCAGCAGATTATTTACGTCCTTTTTAAGATAACAAGTCTAATACGTTTCTTTTTATATTAAATTATAATCTAATTTTAAAAAATGATTAAATATTTTGGCACATATTAGAGAGTCGTATTAAATAAAGTTTTAACCATTATTAAGTAGACAATTTAATTAAGTTTACATTGGATAAGTGTTTATTAAGTAAGTATTTATACATTAGTTTCCAGAGACGGAATTATGTGCTGCTGGGGGAGGGTGGTCTCCTAACTTTTTTCTAATTATAAATTTCTTATGTATATTTGGTAATTATTTTTGTTTGCTATCAGAAATAAAGATATTTTACTGTTTTTTATTTTCTTATTTTTGATAAAATATTTTATTGTTTTTTATAATTTTTATTGTAAAAATAATATTTTTATATAAATATTTCAATATAATTTATTTTTTATTTTATAATTTATTATTATTATTTTAAAAGTTATATATGATTATATTTTCAATCAAATGACTATGTTAATCATCCTTTTATATTGATTTAAAAAATAAAAATTATTTTTTAATCATTGTCAATGTGACAAACAAATATTATATAAAGGATTGATAATTTGAAGATCAAAACACATTAATAAATATTCTTTTTCTTATTACTATTTTTTTATATTTTTATTTACTTATTGTGCCATTGTTTGTGAGACTACGCACATTGTATTTCAAATCTCAAGTGCACGACTTTAAATATGTCATTGCATAAACATTGAGAAGACAAACTTTCTTCTTCTTCAATGGTTGATGACTACTATTATCTTAAAAAATAATTTGACAAATAACATAATTTATTTTAATATAGTAGATTTTTAGAATATAATTAATAATGTTTTTTATAAAAAAAAAATATGAAATAGATACCAATTTTTATTATAAATTTACAAAGATTCCTGCTGCAATGTTAAACTGATGATAGATATTTGTAATCTTAATTCTTAAAAAAATGTTTCATTTGTCTCCCGTATAAATATATTTTCTATGATATGTTTTTTTAATCATTTTAAAAACAAATAATTATAAATTTTTCTGTATAAAATGCCCCCAACATCACAAATCTAGGTTCGTCCCTATTAGTTATTTCTATAATTGAAAAAAAATAGAATTAAATTGTTTTTATAAGTTATTTTAAAGAACTTATTGAAGTAAGTTTAAAATAACCTATGGAGATATAATAAGTTATTTCCTTAAAATTTTCAAATACTTAAAAAAATAGTTATGTCATGAGATAAGTTTAAATAAGTTATAAACAAATTCTTTCAAATGAATAAATAGTTAAGTTTAAAATATAAAAGTCATAGAATTTTTTTAAAAAAAATAGCAATAATATTACTTTATAGCTTATAGAGTAGCATTTGAGAAGTATATATCTAAGAATAAAACGTGTGTAAATGATATTTGAAAAAAGTTTTGTAGCAAGTCTGGATTTTATTAGATTTAATTTTTCTATAATCAATTCCATAATCACATTGAAAACTAATATAATAAATAGTTGTTAATATTTTTTAAAAACATTCATCATGATTTGGGGTCCCAATTCTGGTAGTTATTCAAACATGCTATCGTCTTAAATGTTGAAGGAAAGAAAATCTTAAATCATTAATTAATTTAGCTGATACAATTGTGTCAAAAATGAGAGAAATTTTAGTAGGAACAGGTTTTTTTTAGTTGGAACATGTTAAACCAACAACTGCATTCACTCACAAATTGATTGAATTTTTTGAGTGTTGTTTTCATGTAAATAATTTGAGATGAGGTTAGGACTCAAGATTAAAACATAATGATCCTAGGAAACTTGAATAGTTTACATGATGTTTTAGATTCAAATTTCTTACTATTATTTAAAAAAAACATATTTGTTATCTAAGCTTTTGAGTGAAAGGTAAAAGTGGCAAATGATTTTGTAATGGGTTTGGAGTGGAGAGTTTCGTGTGAGGTATGTAGGATACCACTGCCCTAATATGTATGTGGGAATCTCATCATTGACCAACAACAACACAAACAATCGTTCAAGAAGAGGGCCCATATCCCTTCTCAATTATTGTTTTAGAATTGAGCAAGTTGATTCATGGGCCAACCACTTTCATAACTGTCTCCATTTTCTGCTCACTGTCCATCACACACAACTAGAAATTCTTGTTTAGTGCTTCTATACCAAACCCTTCCCTCCTTCAATTGAAAAGCAAAATATATAAAAGTGCACCAACAAAAGGAAATCCAAGAAAGAATATACTTTATCCCACAACAATCCAATCTTCCAATTTTTCCTTTTAATTGTGAAGTATGACTTTAAAGAAATTACTCTATTTCATCTTAAGAAGCTTGAATATAATTAGAAGGGAAAATAAATGTGATTTTAGAGAATGATGTAGTAGAAATCTTCATAAATTATAATAAATTGAATATAATGGCAATTCACATGATCTTGATAGTGAATTAGCAAAGAAATTGAAAAATTAATTAAATTATAACATGTACGTAGGACTTGGATTTGTCTATACTTTCTGAGGCACTAGCCCTCAAAACCTTAGTTTATTATATATACAATAAAGATGCTGCAAAACCGTGTGTATCAAGTAAAACACAAAAAGCAAAACATCAAGTTCAATTTTAATATTGGGATTTCTGTCAATTCTCCACCAAAATTCGCCAACAAAAGGGTAGTGTATGAACCTTATTTAGCCAATTGATTCAAAAGCCTTTTGTTTATTGGTTTCATCATCCTTGGAGATTTGTTTACCATAATCCAATGACATAAAGTATGTTACTCAAGTATGTTTCATGGAACGCTTACCACCCTATGATCTTCAATCGTAATATAGTTTTATAATACACTTAAAATATTAAAATTTTAATCACATTCCCTAACTCTTTCAATATTGTCACCATCTAACCCCTTTATAGATGGCAATCTAAGACACTTGCCTGTCTTTAGTTACGATTAAATATTAGGAGAATGTGGAAATTAACGAACATACACTATAAAGTAGTTCGTATCTTGAATAGTTTGGCAAGTCCTTCTTTCTTTCTCTCTCTCTCTTTTTCTTTTTTCTTTTTTCTTTCCCCTTGGTGGTGATCACTTTTGTTAGTGAAGTCCAACTTTCTAAAAGATCCAAACAAATAGCTTATAGGGTAGTCTCCTAGCATATGATGGGGTGGTGGGGTTCCATGAAAAATGTCAGTATTAACTGTTATGCCTAAAAAAAGCAAGCCCTTATCTTATCTCACAAAGGGGAATAAATAGAAAAAAAAAAAAAAGCAGAAAAATTAAAAATAGAAAAAGGAGGTCAAACAGAAACTGCCAAACTGGCCTAGAAGAGAGCCTAACTCGAGACCAGTTGTTGAAACCAAGAAAAAGAGTACTAGTGTTTCAATTAAATGTATTAATTGTTAAATTGTACAACACACTTATTATACTTATTATTATGATAGTTTTTACTCATTAAACTATAGCTTGCTTGTTTTTCAGTTGCACGAGCTTCAAACATCCGTTCTATTAGAAGTAATAATTTGTTACTTTTTAATAGTGATGAAAATAAGTTGTGTCCAATAAGACAAGTTTGACCTTTTAAAAAATCATGGTTCAAATCTTCTGAAAATATACAATTTATCTCCTTTATGTGTTATAAATTATTAATTTAATTTTTATACGCAAAAATTTATTAAATGGATCTTCACATGTAAAAATATTATTAATTTGATTCTTGTCACCATTAATTTCTATGTATTTTTAATTTGACACTTACGTGCAGTGTATTATTAATTTGGTCCTTTAAATTAAAAATATGTTATATTTATAAAACCAAATTAATAATGTATGAGAAAGTTAACAATCAATATATAATAATAGGATCAAATTGATAATGATTGCATGCGTACGAATCAATTTAATAAGTTTTTATGTATATGGATTAAATTGGAATTTTATAACATATATAGGGATTGAATTATATGTTTAACCTTTTTTAAAAATAAAATAAAAATTTGGCCTGACTTTTTTGATAATGTGAATTAACTTGTTAATTTACTTAAAGATCTATTTTATATTAAAGATTTTACGTAAATACGATATATCTTCAAGATATGATATCAAATAAAAAAATAAAGAAATTAAACTTCATAAGAGTCGAATATAATTTATTTATATAATATATTATTTTTAAATACTAATATAATATTCATGATAACTTATTTAAAAATTCATGTTACAGCAAGATCTTTAAATATATTATAAGTTTATCCTTCAATACATTTATAAGTTTGACTTATTATATATGTCAAAATACCTAAAATTTTTAAAGTTAAATAAATATAATTTTAATACATTATAAAAATTAATATAATAATAATGCTAACAAAAACTAAAATTTGTATTTATTTAAATATGATGATTTGTTACGAGTAAACTTTTAATCTTATTGTAATGTTATTTTTATAACAATATTCTATCATAATATTTTTTAATCTTTTTCCATCATATTATTTATCTTATCTCATACTTCTTTTCTTGTTTCTCTCATATTTTTTTTAAATTATTTTTTAAAGTTTGAAAACAATTAATACTCATAAGAAAAAGATAAAAAAAGAAATAAAGAAATATCAAATAAATGGCATGATAAAAATAAAATTAAAAGAATATGATGTTATAGAAAATATTATAAAATATTATTATTGAAATAACATTACTCCTCAATAAATAAGTATTGCTAATCCTACATCTTATACATTTTTTCCTAATGTCTTTAAGGAGATTAATACCACTTATTTCAATTTTTTACTTAATTTAACCATAATAATGTCAGTTTAACAATAGGAAAGTAGAGAAGAAATTATCTAACTAAATTTGCTTAAGTTTTAATTAGAATTTTTGTATTTTTTTCTTATTTTGTGAAGTTTTTATATTAGGTTTTTAAAAAGAAAAAATATAGCTCAAAATGAAAAGGCCAACACACAATATTTTAATTTCCAATAAAGTATTGAAGGCCAAATTATTAGCATTAAACACCCACAAGGATAAATGAGTATTGGGTGCGTAAAATGTCAAAGATCAAGTGTTAATCCGGACATCCAAAATGCTATAGACTAAACACGGAGCACCCTATTAATTATACAAAAAGAAGAAGAAGAATAAAAAATAATAATCAATCATACATACAAACACATATTAGATAAAGGGAATAAATCCATAATTAAATTATATTGACTACTTCAAGTTGATACATAATAGTGTGTCTAGATTGAAATATGAAATTACAAGTGATTTATTATGATTAACTAAATTTTGTTAGAACCAAAGACATAGTTGAACTATAAACTCTTGAAAAATCTATAATTTTGATGATAATAAAAGAATATTATAATTTGATAAATACTACTGGTTTGATAAGTATGTTGACATGAATATGTTCTAAACAATGAAAAGATAGAATTTCTTCAACTTGGATGCTTAAAACAAAGTGAAAAATGTTAAACATCCTAAGCGATAAAAAATGTTGGATACATCTAGTTGAAATTTTCATTTAGTATATGCCTAACAATTTTTATAAAAACTATACATCTAAGATGTATGATTTGAAAATATGTCTTAAATCAACATACGTTGTAAAGTAATATCAGACTTGTTTTCTACTTATACATTTATTATGTTTGAATCAATTTTACACGTTTGTGAATGTCTAAAATAGCAACAATCACAACTTACTTCTTATTCTATTCTTATTGCTTCTCTAACGTTTAAATTCAAATGAGTATCATGTATTATTTAGTTTCCAAAGGAACAATAATCTTTATAAGATTATATTGGGAGAGCTGAAAGATCAAGTGTATAATGTCTATTGTCCATCAAAGATGAAAATTGGATATGACACAAAAAATTTGGACATACAAGTTGGAGGTTAATCTTTAAGCTGAAAAAGTATAACCTCATAAAAGGGCTTCCAAACTTGTCCTATCAAGGGGCCATCTTAGTGAAGCATGTTAAAAGGATAAATTAGTAAAAAATTCTTTTCAAAGCAAAAACTTTGTTTATACTTCTAGGCCACTTGATCTACTACACATTGATTTATTTGGTCCTACTAAAACAACCTCTGTGAATGGTAAAAGATAGTATTCTCGTTATGGACAACTATTCTAGATGGACATGAGTTGTGTTTCTAGCTTATAAGGATGAATCTTTGCAAGCCTTTAGTATATTTTGTAAAAGGGTTCAAAATGAAAAAGGCAGATGCATTGATTTAATCAAAAGTGATCATGGAGGAAAGTTTGAAAACAAACATTTTTTAAGGATATGTAAAGATAACAAAATTTCTCACAACGTTTATGTGCCTAAAACACCTCAACAAAAAGGTGTGGTAGAGAGAAAGAACGAATCATTGCAAGAAATGGCTAAAACCATATTGAATGATAACTCTACTCCTAAACACTTCTGGAATGAAGTAGTGAATATTGTATGTTATTTACAAAACAAAATATACATAAGGTTTATCTTAAAAAAGACTCTTTATGAATTGTGGAAGGGACGAAAACCAAACAAATCATATTTTCATCCCTTTAGATGCCAATATTTCATTGTAAACACTAAAGACAATCTTGATAAGTTTGATTCTAAGTGTGACAAAAGAATTCTATTGGGATATTTTGAAATGTCTACAACCTATAGGGCTACAACTCTAGAACTTTAGTAGTTGAAGAAGTCATCTATGTGAGATTCAATGACAATAAGCTTCGTAAGGAATTATCAAAGTTAGATAATGATTTTATAGGTATGATACTAGATGACATGAAACATATGTCCAATACTAAACCAGAAGGTCAGACATTTGTTGTCCAATAGTCATCCAAGAGGAACAAAGTGAACCTACAAGACGTAACTAGTAGATGAGGCATTACCATTTAGGCGATATTTTACAATATTATTTGGTTCCATCTTTTAACTTTGATTTTACATTTATTTTGTAGGTTGGAACGTGACAACTAGTAGATGAGGCACTACCATTCAGATGATAATGATTTTGCATGAATATTAATAAGTTATGATAATCATATATTTCATTGAAAACAATGAAAAATAACTTGGTATATGAAATGACTATGAATTTGAACAACACCCTTTGCTTGAAAAATTACTAGTATATGTTTGCATAGTATCCCCATGAATTCATAAAATTTGTAGCCACAATGAGCAATATTATGTCCAAATCTATATCAACAATGAACTTATCTTGAGCATTAAAATGGTTGGACACGTCATAAACATATATTGGGTTATCTCTTCTAATCTTCTTTTTAGTAAATTTATTGATATGGACAAGCTCATCTTGAAATTTACCAAACATATTTCTAGTATAAATAAATGTAGAGTGCTCTTAAAGCTTTGATATTGTAGTTAGAATGCGAGACTTATGCTTAGATTAATAATCCTCTCTTCTTTCAACCTCTAAGCAATTGTTAACAACTTTTTCAAAGTTTAAGACAAATTCTTGTAATGTTGTTGTTGCATTTACAAAAGAATAAAAATAAATAAAATTAATACTCTCGCTTCTTAGATTGTATTCATCCCACCAAAAAATGTACTTTTATTGTAAATTGGTATCAAATACTCTCTATTTTTATACAACCCTTGAAGCCATTCTTTTTCCTCTAAGTAGTATTCCTTCATTATATGCTTCCATTCTTGCTCAAAACTTGGAATATTAGGTGAATCTGAATGCATCTTTTCAACTCTTGCTTGAAAATAGATTACTAATGATATATATGGGCTAACTTTTTTCTAATATGCCATTAATAGAGGTGATGTTGACTTTCAAAAATACTTTTGCTAAAGCAACTCTAATAGCTAAATCTTGATAAGTTACGTATAGGTTTTTTTCCCACTTGCTGCCTCTAACCATGTTTCAAAGAAACGTCTAAAAGAACTTTCTAACTCATCGTGCAACAAAGCACAAGCAAATAAAATTGACTGATAATGATTATTCAATCCAATAAATGAGGCAATGACATATTGTACTTATTAGTTTTATATATGGTGTCAAAAGTGATGACATCCCCAAACTTTTGGTAAGCTAATCTTGATCTAGCATCAACCCAAAAGGAATATCATTCAAGATTCAACATCACATTGAATTCCATAGAAAAAGTTAGAATTTTCAACCTATTTTTGCTTACAATAATTGTAAACAACTTGAACATATCCAACATCTAAATTCTTTCTTGAAAGATGTCTAATGTGATTCCAACAATCCTTGTTAGAGGAAGTTGAGTCATCGTCATTGAAAGTAGTTGCAACCTTTTTAGTCGGTATGCCTTCATCCTTACATGTTGTGACACTGATATTTTTGTGACATTTAATATAAGAAACACTTCTAGGGATAACCATAACATGCTTATGGTTAGTCTTAAATGTTACTATAATCCAATTGCTATCTATTGTGTCTTGAAACAAGTGAAACTTCATAATCATTTCGAAAGGTTGAACACTTTTTTTTTACTTTGATTGGTGTCATCTAGAACTTCTTCATTTCTAGTGTTTTTTTACCTTGTGTTGACCTTCATTACAACATACCAAGATTACTCTCTTAGCTTTACTTGATTGAATACATATTTTAACCCCTCTCTTCTTAGCAAATAAATTGTAAAATATTTGAACTTGTTTGGAGATTCAAATTCTATCTCGACACAAGATTTGACATTAGTCTCTATATCTTCTTTGGGCATAATGTTGTTGGCTTCAAATTCTTGTGTTGTAGAATGTCTAAAAACAACATCACTCGTTATGTTATTATCATCCATTGTTTCTTGCTACACGTATTTTGTAAAAAAAAAATTCACTTGTCAATTGTTAAACAATGAACAATTTTATGGCAACAATAAGATCATTGAATTTTCTATATAAAAAACTAGACAACAATGGTACGAATTTATCAAATAAGAAGAAGCTAATACAATATCAAACACATTGTAAAAGCCAAATGTCAACGGTGTCCTTTTGATAGAGGAATCCTCAAGAAAGAGTTAGTAAAAATTAAATAGGGTAAATGTATATAAAAAAGACAAAATAAAGTGGATGCAGTATGCAAAGAATGGAAACAAAATAAAAATAGGAGGAAATTTCACGTTGACAAAATAATGTGGAAAATTCACGTGAGGTTGTGTGGCCAGTGAGTGCAACAAAAAAAGAAGAAATTTTATGTTTATAGAAAATTATTTGAATTCACTTGAGTGTTAGGGCAACCAAGCAAGAAACTAGACATATACCCACGTGTTCAACTTCACTGTTCTTTTTGTAAATGACAATTTAGAAATAAAAGAAAAACTAAGGGTAATGTTAAAAGGAGAAAGGAATAGTGAGGAAGGGAGAAAGGAACAAGCGAGAGCAACCATGCAATCCAAGGAAAACCATCTGCGTTTCAAAAGAGACGAAGGAACATGAGAGTGAATGGGAAAAGGAAGAGACACTCACGTTGCGGGAACAACTCACGTCTCATGTGACTTGGAATTAGTGAATTAATATGGATAGTTAGATTTTTATTTTTTTTAAAAATAGAGGATCAGGATGTGGAATGATTCTTTCCAAATTTTATTTAAATGTACTTTTGTGTGTGTTTGCTGTCAATTTTTGTTTAAATGTATTTTTAAATATTTATATGAAACTATCGAACCTCACATGAATAACAGTTATAGGTGACTTTTCATTAATTTGATTACAGGGATAAATATGTTAGGTTACACACAAATTATCCCAAATATCATGACAATATACAAATCCATGACAATAATGTTATCATCATCATTATTGAAACTTATCATCCACATTCAACTGGAATTGGATTTAGATTTTTTTAATAAACAAATTTTGGTGGGTGGAACTTCATATATAAAACATGATTAAAAAAATTACGTTAAAAATTATCAATTGTATTCTTTAGTAAAAATTACTTATTAATAAAATTAATAAACATTTTACACCTATAATCCGATAACCAAATAATCATTATTGAAACCTATAACATGTAAAAAAAATAAAATTTAAATTTAAAAACCAATTATTTCTACGAATAAGGTAGAATTTTTGTTGACACATGACCCAGCTGTTTGGTAGCAACACCCAATAGTGAAGGCTAAGCAGAAAGGAACATATGGTGGAAATGGAATCTCTCAACAACTGTTATAGTGTGAAGCAAAGATAATTGTCCAATTAGAAGGTATAATGATATGTCTGTTGACAGAGTTGGAAATTTCAACAACCGAATTATGGATTTAATATTATAAATAATTACTTAATCATAACTTGTTTGAAAATATCCATTCTCTTTATAATTACCTTACCCTATATTTTGTTACGAAAGCCTAAGCTAGTAAGTTGCACGTATTCATTTCGACGGTCAAATTTGTATGCACGAGCAATCCTCTAAAATTATTAACTTAACATTCGTTGAAGATATCATTTCATAGATTCTTCATTAACATATGTGTCGGTTGGTTCAATTGAAATTTTAAGTTGTGTTATATTAGTTTATATATATATATATATATATATATATATAATCAACTAAACTATTATGAAACCAATCAACTCATAAAGCATAGTTTACGAAAGTTACTGCATGGCACATTGTTTGAATTGGTTATATAAAAGTTAGATTTTATTAAATTAGTCTTTAAGTAGTGTTATAATATCTTCTTAATATATTATAATGCAAATTCTTCTAATGCTCTATTAAAAAATATTAAACAAAAATGAATGTACCTAACATTTTAACAATATTATAAAATACATTTGATTATTTTTTTATTTACTAAGTTAAAAAATTACAAGAAAATATTCTAAACATTTTAGATTATTCTTAATTTTAAAATTGATATATAAAAATGTTAATATTTTTATTGAAATAGAAAATATTTATTACTCAAAAATATAAGTGTAATCAATACTTTCCTTTAAATTTTGTCACTTTTAGATGCTTAAAATTTTGCTTAATGATTGATTGACGTGAACATTTTTTTGTAAAAGTTTTGGATAAGTGGATAAGTTATTCTTTTTCTCTTTGAAAGATGGATAAATCACAAATTTTTCATTTTAAAATATTACATTTATACATTCTCTTTCATGATAGGAATTTAATTTAAATTATGTTTTAATTTATTTTAACATAACGAAGTGTATGGAAGATAATTTTTAAAAAGGAAAATATTCTTAAAAGTTTTATGACGCTATACATACATGTTATAATTTATTTTTTTTATAAAAATAAAACTTTTTATAGTAATTTTTTTCACTTATAAATAAAAATAAAATAATTTGAATATCACTTTAAAAAAGGAAATCTTAATTTATTTAATTTTAGGTAAATAACTAAACTCTACTCGTATATAGTGTAAAATAAATTAAATAAAATATCAACTCCAATGTCCATAAATATGTTCATGAGACTGTTTTCTATTTTAAAAAAGGATTGGTGTGAACTGTTCCTCTCAGTACATGGAGGAACTTTAAAACATCCATAGGAGTCCATATACGTAAATGAATCTGAAGGGTCGTCAAGACGGCAATTATTGTGCAGGAGAATATGGAGATTTTTTTTTTTTTTTTAAGGTTTAGATAAGTATATATATATATAATTTTTTAATACATACATTTTTATTTTTTAATATGAGTGTGTTAAAAAATTATATTATTAATATATTTTAAAATATCTAATTACAACTAATTAACGTATTTATATTAAAAATAAAAAGTGTGTATGTTAATAATTCTTATATATATAAATAAATTAATAATTTATTTTCTTGTAATAGAAAACTAATAAATTTTTAATGATAGAAGAATAAAGATTTAATTAGTATTTATTTAGTTTTTATAATTAAAAAAAATTATTTAATTTCTATAGAGTTATATTTAATCATATTCATCTCCTTTTAGTTC
>JAMLFT010007555.1:0-14672 GCA_026544285.1 Pachyrhizus erosus | reverse complement strand
AACATTATTTTTTCTATTTTTTCACAAATCTTGAAAATAGAAAAGAAACTAAAAACAGGATACAAATTTATAATTAAAAATGAAAATAGAAAAAAAAAAGTTTTGTCAGAATGAATACATCCTTAATTTGTGAAACGCAGAAAATTTTAAGAAAAATATTAGAAAAGGAGAGAAGGAAGGAAAAAAGAAAAGAAAATAAAATAAAATGGGGTTTTAGAAAGTAAGTAAGTAAATGAGTAGAAAGTGGGCTGGCTAAGCGTGAAAGAAGTTGTGGGCTGATAGAGAGAGAGGCCAAGAGCCCAAAAGGGGATTATAATATATAATATGTTGTCCATTGATATCCAGTTTCAGTTGGTGGTGGTCTCAACTCAAAGAGATGGATCGAGAATGGGGATCGAAGCCAGGGAGCGGAGGCGCGGCGTCGGCGCAGAACGAAGCCATAGACCGGAGAGAGCGTCTACGGCGACTGGCTCTGGAGACAATAGACCTGGCGAAGGACCCCTATTTCATGCGCAACCACCTCGGCAGCTACGAATGCAAACTCTGTCTCACTCTCCACAACAACGAGGGCAACTACTTGGCCCACACTCAGGGTAAGCGCCACCAAACCAACTTAGCCAAACGTGCCGCTCGCGAGGCCAAGGATGCCCCCGCCCAACCCCAACCCCACAAGCGCAAAGTCACTCTTCGCAAAACAGGTATCATAATCCTTCAATTCCACTACCTCTTTTTCATCTCTTACCCTTTTTTCTCATTCCCATTCATTTCCTTCCAGTTAAGATTGGACGACCTGGCTACCGTGTCACCAAGCAGTACGATTCCGAGACTAAGCAAAGATCTCTCCTTTTCCAGGTTCCTTTTTTTATTATTATTATTATTATTTTTTACTCCAAATTCACACTTCTTTTTAATATGTTTTTTCTATCCTTCTAGATTGAATATCCTGAGATTGAAGACCTCACCAAGCCGAGGCACCGCTTTATGTCTTCCTATGAACAGAGGGTGCAACCCTTTGATAAGAGATATCAGTACCTTTTGTTTGCGGCTGAACCCTATGAAATAATTGCTTTCAAGGTATTTTCTTACTTTTTGTCTATGTTTTTTTTTTCTTTTTTTTTTTTAATTGTGGAAATTTTCCCTTCTTGCTCATTAGTCTATATTTTCAGGTGCCTAGCACCGAGATTGACAAGTCCACTCCAAAGTTCTTCTCGCACTGGGATCCAGACTCAAAGATGTTCACGGTTAGTACATTTACAAGTTTCTGATGGAAAACTTGATCTGATCCCAGTGTTTACGTGTTATGCGGTATCATAAAACATCTGAATGGCCTTGCAGCATATTTGATAAATGTTTAATAATTATTTTGTTTTCTGAGGCTCCTTCTGATTAAAACCTGTTTTTAACCTTAAATTGAGCTACTGATCCCTCAACATCCAAACATCAGTCTGGACTAGAAAATTAGTTGTTGCAAACTAATTATTCAAGCATTTAGCAGCGGAACTAAGTTGACAATTTCCTTCTTTTTTCCTTAATTTTTTCTTTTTGTGTGTTGTGTATGGATGATTTTAGTTGATGCTTGTTTGCACTTTGCAGCTGCAATTGTATTTTAAATCCAAGCCCCCTGAGGCAAACAAACCGCAGCCTGCCTCTGCTGCCAATGGAACGGCACCGTCTGGTGTTCCACCAAGGCCTTTGCCCCCACCACCCCAAGCTCCACTACCTCCACCTCCACCTCCTCCACAAGGGCTACCTCCTGGTGCACCTATGGCAAATCCTCCTAGAGCTCCTCCACCGCCAATGCCGGGATCTATGCCACCTCCTCCTCCTATGGCAGCAGCTAACGGTCCTAGACCTGCACCTTCTGGTGGAATGCCATCTATCCCACCCCCACCCCTTGTTGCAAGTGGGACATCGGGTTTCAACATGGGTGCTAGACCTCCATCAATGCCATCAATGCCACCTCCACAAGGTTTTCCTTCCCAACCCATGCAAGGTCAGGGTGTCCGTCTTCCTCCACCACCCCCTAACATGGGACAGTAGGTCCTCAGCCCTTGGGGTGGGACAGCGACCATCATTGCAAGTGTCCCCTGTCCGTTAAGAACTTGATGCTTTTTATGTTAGAGGCAAGGTTTCTTAACCAACACATCAAATTACCTGTACAATCTTCATTGTGTCATTTTTATATTTACAAATTAACATGTTGAAGTATCGAGATTTCTGGTATTTGGCATTGATATCTTTCGAGTATTGATCGTGCCCACAAATTTAGGTCTCCATCGCTTGATGTGGTTAGAAAATTTTGGTGTGTTGCAAATAATTTAGGATTAAGGCTTGATCGGGTCATTTTTTATGCAGTAGTAACTGTTAGTGTTTTATGGGAAATCACTGGACCGATTATTAGTAGTGTTTTATTATTCTTGCGTTTTGGTGACGTGCAATTGGGATTTGGGATGCATTTTTTTCTTATAGCTTGTAAAGGGAGAAAAAGACTAATCGGAGTAAAGAATAAAGAATACAAATATTAAGGGTGTGAATAGATAAACTTCTTAAACATATTTAAAAGAAGAAAATAAAAAAAAATAAAATGAGTTTATATGTAAGTTAAAATTAGTTTATATTAATTTGTAAAATTTTTCTCAAATTAATGTATTAAAATGATTTTTAGCTTATGTATTAATCTAAAAAAAATTATTTATTTTTTAAAAGTATTTTTTAATAACTTTATCCAACTATGTATTGTTTATGCAACTCGGTACTCAGAATTTTTATATGAATTAAGCTATAAGTTGAAGTTTTGCAATCCGTGCGCTTAAATTTTACATTCAGTCTCTGTTCTTTTTCCATGATTATAACCAATTGAATACCCGATACCATAAACAGGACCCCCATAATATGCTTTGTATGATGGAAAATCTTAAAATGAAGTAATAAAAGATACACAAAATAGTAGTTTTTTAAGTTAACATTTTGACTTCTGGAGTCAGAGATTAGCCAACATCGGAATCGTTTCATGTGGACGGCCAAGGGAAGCAAATATTTCGCAGCATGAACCGGTTTTATTAGTTGTCATCAGTTTATGTTCTGTTTAGGATTCATGAGTTGATACATTGTCTACTGAAAATAGAGGGAAAAAACTGGATCTCATAAGTTACAAGTTCGTTGTTTCTTAGGAAAAGCCAATAATACTTGTATCCGTTCCTGGAGAGTTACTAAAAGTTAAAGGACTTGAGCTGTTTGCATAGAGTATACAACCAGAGGGAATTACAGTTGCATATAGTATAAAATCTGAGCTTTTGGGTTGACCTAGACTATCTTGAATTTTAATTAGAAGCATACCTATACGTATAAAGATTACATTTTTAACTAAAAGTAAATAGGTTGGTGTTGAACAAAATGTCTTCATCTAACAATACACTTTAATACTAACTACTGGGACTGGTGTGAAAACTTCTCAATAATAAGAGATCTAAACTTATTCAAATAATAATAATAATAAAAAGATGAAATTAAGGATTTTCTAAAATCTAACAATGGTGTTATAATAGACTCAGATTGCTGGGACTGATTGTACGGACTGATTTGAAAAGGGAAAAACGGGATAAATTGAAAAATTTTACCCAAATCACTATAACCGTGTCACTTCTATATGGTGCATGAAAAATCCAAAAGGAAGGAAAGTATCTGCCTGGGACATCTTGGAGTGTCCCGTAAAATAGTACTAACCTTGAGCTAACTACAAACACAAAAAGGAATCTGAATATTCTAAAGACATGCCTTAACTTGAAGCTTTCTAACATCATTCCTTGTTACAAATAAAGACACTTTTCTTATTTTAATATTGGCCTCATGAACTACAAACTGTAAAATTTATTCCAAACAGTGCTGGAGGGAAAAAACAGAAAAATGATGCATCGTGCTTCGACTGATAGATATACTTGTTTGATTTCATGTTGAAATTACAGTGCAGAGAGAAATTATTAATGTGATGATAATGATGAGATGTTTACTAACACTAACAGGTCCACTAATGGTTAGTTCAACAACTAATACAACCCAATCCAATAAAACTACTAACTAAATGAGACCCCGAATCATTATAAACTCTAATCTTCTAACTGAAATGAATTAAAATGTCTGCTGCTGATGCAAAATAGTTAAGATCACTTGTTCTTGGTTCATCTATCTTCATAATTCCCTTCCACATGTATTTATGCTAGAGAACACATACTTATACAGCTCTCAAACCTTTTGCAAGGAGTGACATGTATGGTTTTGTTCTCACATGTGTGAGATGAGTGGTACTCATTGCACCTTATCTACGTGTGTGAATGATCTAAAACCTCTATCTTGAGCTCATGGGCTTCAACTTTATGGGCTTTGCTAGCCGTAAGGAATTATGTGTTTAAAATCTATGGTCATGGTTCGCTCAGCTAATTATAATGTCTAACTAGCAAGTATTTTCTAAGAAATCATTTGAATATCTATTTTATCTAACAAATGATAAGTTATCTATTTATTTCTTATTTTGTATTTTTTTTCAAATGTTCATACAATCATTATATTTAGATATATTTATTATTATTCTATAAATAAATTTATTAAATTTTGTGAGGTCATTTGATATATATTTTAATTTTATGATATAAACAATTTTTTACTTTCTATAATAAATAATTATAATTATAAGATTTACATTATTTAACTCGTACAATACGCAATACTTTTAATAAATTTCACAATGAAAACTATTAATAGAATTTTTTTAAAAAGCTTATTTCATGAAATTTCATGGTTAAATTTATAATATAGACGTCATATACCTATTTTATTAAACAAACATTTGATTAAGTTATTTACTACGTTTCCTTTACGTAGGTTTGAAAAATATCTTTTAGGGTAAATGAAGAAAATCTTGTAGGCATATAACTATATTTTAGTTTTTTGACTGGATATAATTATATTTGGTTAAAAAAATCTTTAAAAATCAATTATAAAATAAATATTTTTAAAATTTAATTAAATCCTACGCTGACACTTTTTCTTCACGCTCTTTCGGCACATTATTCACAAGTCACATCTCACTATGCTAACTTGTCGGCCAACTTAAGATTTTTTATATTGAATGCCAAAATCAGATAATGTTCTTGCTTTTGTTAGAAACTAGTGCAAGGCGAGAAATTCATGCATTAGTGAATTTTTTTATTTTTTTTTGGGGGATGGGAATTGTTTAAATATAAAGATATTGTAAGAAAGAAGGGGAAGAGAAAAACATTGAATAGAAAATAGAGAATATATTTTTTAGTTTTAACGGACAGTTTTGACAAATGGAAAATTAAGAGAATAATAACTAAATAGAAAATCAAATCAAGAGGTTGTAAATAGAATAATAATATAACAGATAATGTCTAATCAAAATCTTTTCCCCTTTCCTCTCATTTGAACCAGACAGTCCCTTTCAAATTACAATAGATTTTATTACAAAAATATAAAAAATTATTTTTTATAAATTATCAGTAGAAAAACGTTTACACAAACAATTAATCAAAAATCATGTTAAGTATAATTTTTAGAAAAAATAATTTATACATTTGACAGTTTAAAGAATTTTTATAACCTTATCTAATTAAAAATCGTCATGAAAATTTTATTAATTTTTATAAAAATTATTTAAAAATCATATATATATATATATATATAATAATTTTTTTTATTGATTAACAATATAAAATAATTTATAATTTATTTTATCAGTACATAAAAATTAAACTCTAATTTTAAAATAATCATTATAAAAATTAATAAATTCACCCTATATAATTTTTCATTATCAGTAGATATACTATTTTCTCCGACATAATTAATACACCTAATAAAATTTTGAAGAATCCACGAAGAAGGAACTGTGATAGTTATTAGTTTCTTGTTCTTGTTTTCAAATATATGATGAAGTAGGGATGGTTTATGAGTAAAAGTAACTTACAATCAAATTCTAAATGAAGTAATGCAGATATTTTATTTCTTTCATGCTACTCAATTTGTCCAGGTAAACACGTAAATAGACCAATGTGGAAAGATTGCATGTCAACTCAAATGTGTTTGTGCATAGACCAACCACTTTTATATACAAGAATCAAATTTTCTAGCTAAGAATTTTTTTTTTCTACCCTATTTTTGTTTAGATAATCCTATTTAAAATACAATTTGACACTAAACATAAACCTCACTCTTAACAGAAAGTTAAGTTTTGGTTCACCTATCATGATAAATTAATTCTTTTAATTAGATTCGGTTATTTAAGAGGTATTGAATTTTTTTAAAAATTTAATCTCTTTTAATATATTTTTTTGATACCGATCATAATTATAACATGTTAGTTTATATATCATTTGAGCAAATAAAACTTTTAGAAACCTATCCACACCTCAATATTCGCAGTTCCTTATAGACTACATTTTATTTGTAAAAAATGGATTTTATTGTAATTGACTTTATATAAGACAACATTTCTTATCCTTAATACTATAACTTCCATAAAAAAAAATTGTTAGTAAATAAAATAAATAGACGAGCCTCCGAGTTCATGTGGGATTTTTTTTTTTTCCCAGTGATAATACAAATGCAAATAATATATTAGTGGTGGTAACTTGAAGAAGCTACATGTTATTTATTTGTATTTGTTTCTTGAGCCAATTTTATGGTTAGGCTGAAGCTGTGACATTATACATGTCTCTCACACAGGTTGAAAGGATAGACTATATTATTATATTTAAATCAGATAAGGCTTATTTATTAAATAGGTTATGTTTTAAAAAAAGTATTTAGTAAAAAATAGATTTTAAGTGATTTAAAAAGTTTTAAAATTTAATAAATTAGTCTATGCAAATAAATACAAATATAATAATAATGATAATAACATCATGTAATTTAATAATTGACTTATCTAATAATAATAATAATAATAATAATAAACTTTTATTTAATATTTTAAGATTATATATACTTGTTGATTTATTAAAAGATTTAAGTTTACTAACCTATACATAAATTTAGAATCATTAATTTATTTAAAAGCATTTTTTTATATCTACTTAATTAAAGAACTTGTTATAAAATAAATTTTTAAATTAACTTTTACATAAAGTCAGATTTTTAAAAGGGTATAATAGTATGAAATTGTCTAATACGTAAAGATGTTGTCTAATTTACTATTTTGGTATAAAGCCAAATTTTGGGTCAAATCTTAAAAAGTAAATTATACCAAGTGTTATGAAGTCTAATAATACGTTTGCTAAACTTATAAAATCTAATCTAACTCATTTCTAATGAAAATGTAACTAATATTCGTTTGCTTGTTTACCACTAGATTAGCAGCATTATGTTGGTGAAGCTAAAATTAAATGAAGTTGTCTTTATAAATAGTTGTATGAAATGTGAATCACTTTTATTTCTCATGCCGTATTATCTTGACCAAAAGTCCAAAATTGCTAAAGATGATATAATTTCCCCTCTCCACCGAACTTGTTTTAAATTTTAGTATGAAAGTTCTCTTGATTGACCCATGATTTCATCAGCATTGGACCAAGATCAAATACCAAGGCAAAAACTAGTATATTAACATGAGATCAAATATAGACATTAGTTAATGCACATTACAACTCAAATGAATCAAACATGGCGGAAAGAGAAGTGAAGTCAAAAAGGGATAATATTTTCTGAATATTAATTTAAAACAAATATACATATATTTTTAGCCTTTAAATTTAAAGATGATTTTTTTAGTTTTTTAATTAAAATTTATATTTTTTAATCTTTCAAATTCAAAAAATAATTCTTTAACTTTTTTGCCAATATTAATTAATGTTTTGTGATAGATTATTTTTCAATTTGAAACATTTTTTTAACTGTCAAAATTTGATTTTAAAAAATTTAGATTTTAAATACAACTTCTAACCATTTGAAACCACCATAATTTATTAAAAAAATATTCTAAAAACTATTCAAAACTTGAATCATGAAAATAATGAATTATGATAACTTAATTAATAAAATTAAAAAATACACTTAATTATATTTTTAGACCTACAAATTAAGGGTTTATTTTTTAAGTCTTTCAAATAAAAATTTATATTTTTTTAATCCTTTTTAGTCTTTCAAATTTAAAATTTTTACTATAAATCCAATTCTGGTTGAGTGAGCTCAAGTAGTTAAGCGAATTTTTGTTTTATCCTTAAGATTTTGTAAATTTGCTAAACAAGTATAACTAATTAAGTGAATAGTCACTAAAAACGAAAAAAAAATTGTGTGTATAAAAAAAAAGATTGAGTGTCATTTGTGGCATATTCTATATTACAGCAAGACCTTACTATTCCACTAGATGTAAAAAAGCTCTCATTGTTCTATTGCATCATCTTCTTCCATTCTATATTTTGATGGTACTCATGGTTGTGAGTAACTAATTTCTTCCATTGTTGGAGTTAGATGTAATCAAACTTAATTTTCTTGTATCTTTTGATATATATTTATATATTTTTTTGTCTTCAATTTTACTATTTTCTTTTATCCTTTATGTTTGTTGTTAATTGATCAACCATGACTTGTTTATATGACATAATTGTGATTGGAAAATACTTTCATTGTCTTCAACCAAAGCAAAATACTCAATGAACTTTGTATCCATAAATGGAACTTAGTTCGTTGGTTATCTTGAGTCCTTAAATGTAAAGTTAGTTCCTTTATTAATTGTTTGAGACATTGAAACTTAATAATGAAATTTTTATTCTTTTCACTTGAGGGATTAGGGTTAAGACATTATTTGTTAATTAATTTTAACAATGGGATTCAATTGAAAGATATATTGCATGTTTAACTCAAAAGAGAGTGACATTTGGTGAAGTTTAATCTAGACAATCTTTTATCATATGAAATCCTTTATTTTCTCCCTTGTTTTAACCATAAAATGACAAAAAAAAAACTCTAAACATTTTCTAGTTTTTTTGTTTTCAAGATCAAACCAACAACCATACGCTTTTACATTGTTGCTTTCAGAATATTTTTTAGGTTAAGTAGTAATTTTGTGAAAATTGCTAAATATTGCACAAGTTTTTAAGGGAACAATACTTAACTTATCACTTGTCCATTTGTATGATTGGATGGTCTTGCCAATGATTCTACAAGTTTTCTAATGCCATTATCGAGGACTTATATCTTAATATTAGACAGTTTCATATTTTTACCATCGTAGACTTTATTCTCCTATTTGTTTAGCTTATTTTGTTTTAGCTTAATATCTTATGTTAACTTATTTATTCTAGTTCCTTTTATTCTTTATTTATACGAGGTTGAATCTAAGTTGATTCATTATTTTATGACCTTGAGATTGAAAGGATAACTAGGAGGAACAACAACTTAACATGGAAAGGGAAAAACATTAGAAAGAGTAGTGAACCAAGAGTTTAATTCACACATTTTTCTTTTGCCAGCCATCCAAGAAGAAAAAGATATCATGGAAAGAGAAGAAAAAAGTCATTAGCCAAGGCAGACTTTTAATGATTACTTAACCTACATGGGACCATGACACCTTGACATCATTGTTATGCCTACAATTGAGGCACATAACGTGGAAATGAAGCCAACCTTTATTCACTCAATTTACAATAAGAAGTTATTTAGAGTTTATCATAAAGACCTTTGTACTCACAATACATCTAAGGAAGCTACTAAGATTATTAAGAATATGACTTCAAATGGTTATGGAGTTGGACATGATAAAACTCTATTGCAAAATAGAAGACTTCTTGAATTGAATTTCTAAGAAGCAATTTTTTTCTCAAAACAAGCTCATTACACAACAAATTAATACATTTACTTAGCAAATTGCATAGATTTTTCAACAACTTCAAAGCTTGCAAACCCCTTCATCTAGTATTTGACAAGTCATAAGTTGTGAACTATGTAGAGGTGGACACCGATGTGGCCAATGTCTCATGCCACTAAGCTCTCAAGAAAAATATCAACTACATGGGAAATCAAAATCAGTAGGGGAATTATGGCAACAATCATTGTCCTCATCCTTTCTATCAAGGGTGGAGTCACAATAGTTTTGGATGAAAACAAGATGTCAATCCTTTAAGTCATCTCACCAAAAACAACAACACCAACTTGTCCATCATAATTGAACTTCTAAGTTGGAAGAGACTCTCAATTGATTCATGCAAATCTTTGTCACCAACCAAAAAAATGCAAATGCTTCCATTGAGAATATAGACGTGTAAACAAGGCAATTAGAAATTGATGAAGCAATAAAGCAAATCCTTTTCAGCCAATACTCAAGCTAGTCCCAAGGAATTACAAAGTTATCATTACAAGAAGTAACTTGGTTAAGGTGATGAGTGAAAAGAAAAATAAACACGAAGGAATAGTTATGGAAATAAAAAAAAACGAGCAAAATAAAAATGAGAAGATTGAAAAAGAAGAAAGTGAATGAGAAACAAAAATATGATAAAGTTTGTGAGCAAAAATGTTAATGATAGTGGGAAAGATACAAAGGATGTGTCAAAAAATACCAAGAATCAAAGTGTAAGAGATGATAAAAAAGCATCCAAAGTCATTCCTCTTGTGGGTTTTCCTTACCCTTATGTGCAAACCAAGAAGGAAAAGAAGAAGTAATTCTCGTGTTTCTTATAGATTTTCAAAGAGATTATAAATCAACATTCCCTTTGTGAAAGTTCTTGAACAAATGTCAACCTATGTCAAGTTTATGAAAGAACTCTTCAACAAAAAGAAAAAGTTTATATAGAAGGAAACCATTGAATTGGAGGCAGTTATAGTGCCATCATTCAAAAGGCATTGCCTATCAAGCATAAGGACTCTAGTAGCTTCACCATTCCATGCACAATCAAAAATCTTTATATTGGGAATATCTTGTTATATTTAAGAGTAATGCCTTTTTCCATGCTCAGAAAAAATAAGATAGGTGGGAATTAACCTTATAAGGATGACACTTCAACTAGTAGACAAGACAATAAAAGTTCCATACAGAGTCATTAAAGATATGCTAGTTAAACTTGATTATTTCATATTTTCAATTAATTTTGTGATAATGGATATGAAAGAGGATGTTGAAGTCCCGCTCATTTTAAAAAGGTCATTCATGAAAATAGCTCGAGCTTTTATTAATATGGATGATGATAAATTCAAGATTATAGTGCAAGATAAAGAAATTGCCTTTAATGTATATGAAGCAATAAGCCATCTAAATGGCAAGAAATCATGTTTTTGAGTATATGTCCTTGATGAAATCTACACAAACTTTAGGAGGCAAATGCTTACCACATCTTTTATTGAGAAATTTTTATTTGATACATTTGAAACCCTCACTAAGGTGGAAGAAAAGGAAAATGAAAAATACTTAAATAGTCTTGACACTTTGAAAGAAATTCCTCTACATGAGGTGATCATAAAAGATTTGAAAAAGGATGAAGAGGTGAAGGAATCAAAACTTTAGCTAAAAATGTTACCACCACATTTGAAGTAAGTTTTCTTATAAGATGGTAACAAACCAATTATTATTAGTTGTTCTTTATCCACTTTAAAAGATGAAACATTGGTTGAAATCTTGAAAGTTAACAAAAGAAAAATCAATTGTGTGCTCAAAAAATAATGTGAAGGTGGGATGACCGAATGTTTTGTCACCTAACCATCTAATCCATTTGTCTTTTGCTATAAATATCCAAAGTAAACACTTAACTCAAGTTGTGTGATAACTTTGCTAAAATTGGAACTTAAGTGTTAAAGTGTTTGCAAGAGATTATCACCTTCTCAATTCAATTACTGTCATCAAAACAACAGTCCAAGATTAATAAAACTCTATCTCACATGCCTATGAAATTGGTGTTTCTAGTTCTCTTTAATTACATATAAAAATTATTTATGAAATTACTATACACGTGAAGAATGAAAGTAGGGTGAACTAAGTTATGTTTTTTTAACTGAGTTTATGTTTTAGAATGCCTAAAAATGACTTATTTATTAAATTAAATATTTAACTTTGACTTATTTATCTAATATGACTTTTAAAGTTTAAATTAATGCTTTAAAATAGGATTAAATATATTTTTTGTCTCTGATAAATAATTGAATTTTATTTTTGGTCTTTAATAAAAAAAAATTATGTGTTTAGTCCTTGATAAATTTAAAATTTTATTTTCATTTCATGTTATTAGCAAACTTTTGTTAAATACTAAGTTGTCCGTTAATTAGTTATTTATGAATTCACTTATATAAATAAAATTGTTAAAATATTGAGTTTTTACTTAAATAAATCTTATTAAATATGTCAATTAATGAAAAACTCAATTCTTAACCATAATATGCAATAATGAGGACTAGAACAAAATATTAAATTTATTAAGTACTAAAACCATAAAAAAAATTATTAGGGACCAAAAAAAAATTAAGTATTTATTAGAGACAAAAAAACATATTTAAACCTTTTAAATATTAAATTTGACATGAAAACATATTTAAAAGTTTGCTTTGTAATAGGATATATTTAAATAATGATATAATCATACTTCTAAATATATTACTCTCTTCGTCTCATGATAAATGTCGTGTAAAAAAAATGTCATTTTAATTTTTCAATGCAATATTAATTACTTGTTTGCATTTATACTCTTTATAATATTAATAATGAACAAAAAAACTATAAATAAATTAATAGTGATAGTAAAATTAATATTTTTTTATTCAATTATATTTTTAGTTTTTATATTTTGAGATGAATCTCGTTTCGATTCCTAAAGTTTTAAAAAAGATCATTTTAGTCTATCATTTTTTTTTAAAAAAATAATTTTAATTCCTAAATTATTCTCTATCTCAATCCACAAACAATAAATTTAAGAGACTAAAATCAATTTTTTAAAATAAGGGACTTGAATGATATTTTTAAACTTTAAAGACCAATACAAGAATTACTCCAAATTTTAAGAACTAAAAATTTAGTTAAGTCTTTTTTTTTTTTTCTATTTAATAAAAGTAACTAAGATGAGACTTATATGATGTTTAGTTGGAGGGAAAGGGAATGGGAGGTCAAGGTAGAGAAAAAAAAGTTATTTTTTTAGAAAAACACTTTTCTCATCTCATTGTTGTCCCCTCTAATACTTGAAAGAGAAAGGAGACGATTTAAAACATTTCATAAATATATTGACTAAAATAATCCTATTTATATTTTAAAAGAAAAAAAATATTAAAATATTAAAATAAATAAATTTTTAAAACCTCTCTTATCCCTTCATAAACAAAAAAAAAATCTCATTTTTTCCTATCCTCTTAACCAAACAAAATCATAATAAAAAATTATTTCTTTGCTTCCTTACCCCTCTTATTCTCTCCATTAAAATATCTTCCTCTTTTCTTTTTTTAAACTAAACAATCCATTATTATTAGACAGAAAAAAATATTAGGCTAATATTTATATGTAAGACAATAAATTTAAATATTTTTAATAAACTAGTGAATGCATGATTTAGAAATATTATAATAAAATTTAATATAATATCAACAAGGACAATATAGTTTTGTAGTATTATTTATATTTATATAAATTGGCTGACCAATTAAATTTGATATTTTTTGTTTTAAAATTACCTAAGTCTAACATATTTAATTAAATAATTTTTTAAATAATATTGACCAAATTTATTTAGTAAATAAGTTTGACCCATTTTGGACATGACATGAGTTAGGGAGTATCACTCAATAGTTAATTTGACTTGTTTTTATTTAAATATATTAAATATATTTTTTTAATGATAATGCTGATATAAAATATTTATTATAAAAGATAATAATATATCTTTGTTAGGAATAATAAACACAGATTAAGTGAGTATTATACTTTTAGTATAATTTATTTTATACACAAAATTAAGATACAATGGATTAATATTAATTAATTATTTAAATTATTACATGTATAAATTTTATATATTATTAAATAATCTAATCACAACATTTAATTAATTGATGAGATTGCAAATAATTTTTTATTTTGTATTTGTAATCTATTGAATCACCCAAGTCTTTGAGAAGTTCTAGTATCATTTAACATGATTATAAAATAATTTTCTGTTAGACAACTTTTATTAGTGAAAAAAAAAACATCTAAGGATTAGAAAGATTATATATTTTTAATATCTTTGTTGCTTCGCTATTTCCTAAGAAATACAGATTAAAGATGGATCCTTTTTGGTGTTAAAATACATAATTATAATTTTAATTCTATTTTTATACATATCATGTTATAATTAATGTGCAGTTACATGCCTAAATTGATCCAGTTATATTGCAGATTTCATATATAAGTATAGACAAATATGAATGTACTATACTATTTGTTTTCTTCATTATCTCACTGTCTAAGTTACATATTATTATGTCAACTTTAATAAGTTTATTAATTATGAATTAATTGAAATATTTTGTTTTACCTTTTGTTCTTTTACTGTATATTTGTGTGATTTATATATTACACACAAATAAATGGACAAAAGAAACAAAATAAATAAGTTATTTTTTAACTAAGTCAAAATATAATTTTATCTTAAATATAATTTTAATCTTTCTATTTTGTCAAATTTATAATTCTAATTCTTCTATTTTAAAAATTTATA
>JAMLFT010007554.1:0-14672 GCA_026544285.1 Pachyrhizus erosus | reverse complement strand
TGTTATAAAATTAAATTTTCATTGTATGAAAATATATAATAATTTTAAATTTATAAATATTTTATTTTGGACAACTTTATTTTAATTATAACAATTAGATTTTTTTTAATATTTTTAATATATTTTATTTTTAAAATTGTTTGAATAAAGTAAATAATTTATTAAATATATTTTAATTTTAAAATAATCTCAAATTATTTTCTTATTACATCTTCGATGGTATGTTTTTTAATTACTTCATCCATTATATTAATTGTAGTAACAATTGTTTAGATTTACATTATAGGGGTTATAAGTTTATGATATAAATGTAATTAGCTTTATATATATTAAGAAAAAAATAATATTTAATAAATTGTTAGTTAGGATCATTAAAAACGTGAATTACAATTTTTAATTTTACTTGATGATTTTTAATTTGAGTCGTGTAAATATACAGTTGCGTTAAATAAATTTAGAGAAAATTTTAATATATAATATAGTTCTATTTGACTGTATCAAGATTATTTAAGAGTGTTGCTTGAGTCAAATTGATTATAAGAGTTTAACAATTTAAATCAAAGTGATTAAATTGGTTTAAATAATTAGTTGTTCTCACTTTAAATTTAAACCTAACTAATTATAATTAATTCAAAATTTAAATTTATTATTTTTTCAACTGACATCATCTAGATAACTTGATCAATTATTTTTAATTTTAGATTAATATATTTTAGACTTTGGTATTAAAAATTTTCTTTTCATTTTGTCATTGTTTATTTTATTATTTTTATGATTTATATAATATTATTAAATTTCTTAAGTTGATCATATTTATTGTATATTTTTTTTATCATATATTGAGTAACAAAATTAATAAGATATATATAGTAATAATCATAGAAAAATTTAATATTAAATAAATAAATATTTACTTATTAAGAATAAGAAATATTTGATCTTACATGAATTTAAAATTACACTTTTATAAAATAAAAAATAATTAAAAATAAAAATTACAAACAAATACAATAATTTATTTATTTTATCATTATTTGATAATTTAAATTAAATCAACTTGATGATATTCAAATTAATCCAATTTATATTGGACATAAAAAATTTTAAATTTTAATTTAACTCAAATCAATTAAATATAATATATTTAATTTGATTTTACCAATAAGCAGTCTTATAATTATCTAAAGAAATATCTATAAATTAATTATTTTAAGTTTAAAAAATATGTCATTTTAAAATATGTATAATTTTATAATTATAATAATAAATTATTTTAAAATATGAATAAAAATTATTATAATCCATGCGAATAGAGGGGTAGAATAGTAGTTTTCTTTATTTTATTTTAAAGGACGGGTAGTATGGTAGTTAAACTCAAACAATAGCCTTTCTGCATTTTATTTAGTTGGACTGGATTTGAACCCAACCCAATACAGAACGGCCCAAAGACTTCACTATCCTTGATCTGCTACTCTCTATTTTCTTTGTCTTTTCCAGCATTGAAGTTTCAGTTGCACTTCGCAAAACTTGAACTGAAGCCATGGATGAAGAAGATTCGGATCGTCCTATCAGGATTATGAACTTCGTCTCCGAAGAGCAAGTAAACTAAGTCGCACTTCAATCTAGAATACACGATTTCTGCACAATAAATTAGGGTTTCGTTAGTGATTATCGATTTTTTGCATCGTTGTTGTGTTGGAACAGTTGGTAGAAGCAAAAAGAACAAGGGGTGAGCGAGTTGACGACGGCACTGCCCAGAGGGATAGACCTCTCTACGAGGTTTGTTTTCTCATTTCTTGAGACGCAAAATTTGCCTTTAATTCTTAGGAATTAAGTCAGGGTTTTCTGAGAACACACGTAGAATTGATTATGAGGGAATTACTTACTGATGAAGCTTTCGAGTGCAGATTCTAAAGGAGAACAAGGACAAAAAGGATGCGGAATTTAATGAAAGGTTCAAGCACAGTGAGTATTCAACCATCATTTTGCAATTTGCCTTCACCTTAGGACTTAGGAGTACCACGGAACTTCTTGCTTTTTAGTTTTTTAATGTAATTGAATGTGATAGTGTGTGGCAATGTCAGCTGCCAAGGCAGCTTGAAAGGCTGAACCTGTTAATTCTTTCATAATTACTCGCTGTTGGCCCTTTTGGGATATGCCTAGTTGTGCTAATTTTTTGACTTACTTTCCGACAGTTTTTTCCCCCACTTTTCTACATGGTTGTTTTTGTTGGTAGTTTGGATTGAATTTTGACCCCTCTTAGTATCACAGGACCACCTAAAGCTTTAGACGAAGACGAGACTGAGTTTCTTGATAATTATGAAGCAGTGAGTTATGGTTCTCTCTTTACAGCATCTTCTTTCATGAAATTTTCGTAGATGGATCCTGGAAAAGTATAGCTTAGGATTTTAGATACGTGTCCTTTGCTTCAATGGTTGTATGCAAGACAGCTACTTTAGATTGTTTGGAAACAATTTGATGACTTTAACATTATAGAGAACAAAAGATATGCTTGAACAAATTGTTGATGCAAAGTTAATTCAAATGCTTGTTCTTCTTTCTGGTATTCATTCTTATCCACCTTTCAGTCAAGAAGGGAATATGAACGACAAGTGGCGGATGAGGAAGCCCAACAAATTCGAAGCTTTCAAGTTAAGTCATAACTGTTACTGCATGAGAAAATTGCTTTTGTTTAAATAAGAAATGCAAGTTGCTTGTACTTTCTCTTGGAGTATGTTGGACTTGCCATTGCTGAAGTGTATTTATCATCATGTGTCCATTATTGGATCCATGATTTTTCTAACTATATTGCTCTTGTATGTTGATTTCAGGCAGCGGTGGCAGCACAGTCCAACATCGTGCATGAAGTTAAGGAAAAAACCCCTTTACCTGTCGTCCAGGTTGGTTGGTGGCTTTTATGTGTTGCTACCATTTTTTGTGAGGGTTTGATATAATAATATTTTCATTTCCAAACAATAATGTGGCAACTGATTTCCTGATTCCTACAGTAACGTTTTACATAATAGGCCAATAGTGAGGTCTATCATTTGCTGAATAAGATCTTTGAATGCTACAGTACTCAGAAGGAGATGGCCTCTGTCATCAATTTGGCATTCATACCAACACGTCTCTATAGATATTGTTCTTCCTGCAGTTCTGCTTTCTGAATTTAAAGTTTATATGAGCTATAATTTTTTGTGGTTTTCAAATCTCACGATTGTAGGCTGTTTTTTGATATTAACCGGGTAACTAGATCAGAACCTCCTATCCTCCCTAGACTGCTCAATTATATTAATGGAGGGACTTAACTGTAACAATTAAAATTTGATGGGTTATATTTGCTCAAAAAATTGTTAGGGGACTAAAACTAAATAGTTACAGAAAGATCAAAAGTACAACTAAACCATGTTTATTTTGTTACTTTTACTGTTTATGCTCATCTAAAATCTAGCCATAATTTGTAATCTTTGAAGGGGTGCTTAATTTATCAGTTATTGCAACAACGCATGCAGTTTTAAATAAGAAATAATGTGTTGCAACTGTTACTATTTTCATGCTTTACACCGCCGTGTTTTATCTTGCAGGAACAAAAGTCTGCTGGAAAGAAGAATCCAGCCTCTCACCCATTAGGCATGATTATAAAAGTCAAGCCCCAAGCTAAAAAAGCCAAGGTGGCTGAAGGAAATACTGAGGAAATTCCAAAAGCAGGAGACACTTCTGTGAATGATAAGAGTAAGTCTTTGGAACCAGTACAGTCATTGAATGGGGAAGCTGATAAGTCCTGTGAAGTTGCCCTAACCGGCCTTGTTTCATACAGTGACGAAAGTGACGATGACTTGTAATTTGATATATTTATTTTGAGAAGTTTCGTTATTTCCGTTACTTTTTGCATGTGGCCTCTATTTTCCTTTTATTGCCCTCATTCATATATTCAGAATGGCGGAAACCACTGTAGAGTGGCACCAAAAGCCTGAAAGGTATCCTAATCATCTCTGAAGTACTTACTGCATTCCTTTTTTCGTGGCATGAAAATTCAACATTGATTAGCATATACAAACTGTTTCTTTTGAAATAAAATTATATACTTCTATATTCATAAAAGCTTAAAACGCGTGCACTTTTCCTAGAAAATTAAATAGTCTAATAGAATGAATCTCTACACAATTATAAATCTAAAGAGTTTGGGATGAGAAAATAGAAGAAATAATAGTTTATCCTGATTCAAATTTTGTTAAGCTTAGGAAAAAACTTAAGATGTTTGTTACTCGTGTCTATTGTAGTATGGTCTATAACATTAAATTTTAGTAACCCAAAAGATGCATTTAATACATGTTAAGGTACAATACAAGATAAATGTATGTCGGACAATATTTTATTTTATAATGTTTGATGAATAATAGATAATACATAAAATAATATAAAATTTATTGTAACATTCTTTTTATAGTGATGGTTAACAAATAAAATAATATAAAATTTAATATTAATTATTTAAATGCAATTTATATTAATTATCTTAATTGATGATAGTGATAATAGTGGTAGATGTAACAACAATTTAGACATAATTGTATTAGTGGGGAGAGAGGAGAGAAAAATAAATAACTATTAAATAAGAAAAATAATTTTTTAAGTATTTTATAGTTGAAATAAGAAAGTATTCTATAATTTTAATAATAAAGAAGGAATAGAGAGGGAGGGGGGAGGGATAGGATGTCTCTAAACCTACGAAATAAATAGAAAGTGCTTTCATATCTTACCGAAGTAAAGGCATTTATCCGAGTAGAGTAAATATATCGAAAGAAATTAAATTTCAAAAGAATGATATTTAACTAGCACAGAAATAAATATAGATCCTAGCACTTAATGAAACGATGATATTTAACTACAGCAGATATACATATTATAGGTTTTTTTTTTAAGGGTAATACAAAAAATTATAGATGAAGGCAAAGAACAAAAGAACAACATCATTTTTTGCCTTATCGTAAAAGATAAAAATAAAAATTATGCCTTACCAATGTAGAAGTAGAACCTAGGAAGTGCTTATACAGAGAATATATAAGTTAGAAATATAGTAGGCTATTGCTGGTCTATTGGACTAATGGTTTTGAGATGAAACTTGTGAGACCAGACTTGTTCGGGGTTGGGATGGGGAAATTCCAAGATTTAATTTTTCCTGTCGTAACGTAACTCTACTTGTCCAAGTAAGTTAGACCTCGTTCTTGAATGACAAGGAAAGACCATTCATTTATCGTCGTCGTTGACATATCTGAAATCTCCCATCCTAGGAAAGCCCCACGGGTCAATTAGTTAACATAACTGCGTGATTTTGACTGTTGTAATATAATATAAACTAGTCAAAGCAGGTTTCTCATTCCAGTCCAATTTATAAGATCCAAATCAAAATAACGCTCAATCTTTTTTTAAATATCAAATTCATACTGTTTTTTTATCAATTAATTTTAAACTAAAATATTTCTAATCAAGACCGACTATTAATTAAGAGAGAATAATATTAGTGGTAAAAATAATTTTAAAAAAATTAAATTTTAAATATTTATTATTTTTAATTAGATTCATTATTTTTTCTAATTAAATCTTATATATAGAAGTGAAAAAATATATAACTTATAAATATGTAAAATAAGTTTGTTTATTTACCACACAAGCTTATAAAGTAATTTAAGAGGATGCTAGTAATATTTTCTAACATTCTTTTTTTAACCGTCGTAATTTATTAAAAATCATCAGTTTTAATAAATTTCACATTTAAATTAATAAAAAATTATTGAATAAAAAATAATGTTAAGATTCCTCGTAATCAAATAAATTATTAAGTTGTCAATCATACTCGTTATATTTAGAATTGATTGTTACATTCCAAACTTAATTTTAGAAGCTTCAAAGTCTAAAAGCATGTTTGGAAATCAAACATTTTAGTTATTTTTTTAAAAAAAAAACATGTTTAGAATGATAGATTAAAATTGAAAAAATATTTTTTTATCAAATTTAAACTATTTTGTAACAACAACTGCAGAAGACTAAAGTTAAATTATTTTATAACATTTTTTTTATAAAATTTAATCTAATTTTTGTAACTATTCCAAACACACTTTTAAAAAAAAAAGAAGCTTTTAACAGGCACGTACTTGTCATTGGGTTAATCTCTGTTATTTTTTTTTTAGTTTCTATTCTATTCTCTATATTTATTTTTCTGGTCAAACACGTACTAGCAACGGGCCACATTTGGTTGGCCAGTTACCGCATTGATAATACACTTCTTTGTGATGCATTGCGTTCTCACTAGTAAAAGTTATGTTTATGTACAATTTTGTTGTTTTTCACTACTAGGCCATCTATATTGATTCCTGCTCATTTACACAACTAAGAAAGAAAAGGAAGGATGAAGTATTTCCCTTTTATTGAACTTCACAAGACTAAAGTGGAAAGAGGGAAAATAAAAGAAGAAATACACTAATACTATCATGCTGTTGTAGTACTTGTATGGAGTTGGACCAGGGAAGCATAAAGTCCATCCTTGATGTTAATGAGTGTCTCATGCCTTCCTCTCTCTACAATAACTCCATTTTTTACCACTTCAATCACATCTGCATTTTTTATTGTAGATAAACGATGAGCCACAACCACAGTGGTCCTGCTCACCATCACTTTGTCTAAGGCATCTTGAACAACTCTCTCTGACTCAGCATCTAGTGCACTAGTGGCCTCATCCAGTAGCAATATCTTTGGACTTTTAATTATAGCACGTGCTATGGCCACCCGTTGCTTCTGCCCACCAGATAGTTGGATTCCCCTTTCTCCCACTAATGTATCATAACCCTTTATTAGGAAAAAGACAAAACATGTTAAATGTTAATCACATTTGTCTATGTGAACAGTTCACTGAAGAAGACAGAACTTGAAATGAACTATTGCAGAGACATAATGAGACTGAAAAATGCGTAGTAGTGATTTTAGTTTGACCTGTTGCAAGCTACTAATAAACCCATGTGCATTGGCTAGTTTTGCTGCAGTTATTATTTCTGTTTCAGTTGCATTGCCTTCCTTTCCATATGCAATATTGGCACGGATGGTGTCATTGAACAAGACTGGCTCTTGGCTTACAAGTCCCATCTGCTGCCTTAACCACTTTAGTTTTAAATTCTGAATTTCTGTCCCATCAAGTGTAATTTGACCAGAATCAGGATCATAAAATCTCTGTAACAAGGCAATCACTGTGGATTTCCCACTCCCACTTTCACCAACAAGGGCCACAGTCTGGAACATTAAAATATGATTGAAACCATTAGTTGCAACAGCATTTTCAAATGCTTGGTGAGGCAAAATGGAGTTTAAATGACAATAAACAAAATCCTTAAGCTTTACCTTGCCTGAATGAATAGTCAAGCTTAAGTCTCGAAAAATTTGCATGTCTGGCCTAGATGGATACTTAAAGCTTACGTGACGAATCTGTATTTCTCCTTTTACACTATCCAGTGTGTTGCCAGATTCATCACTTGGATCTATCCTCGATTTCCTATCAATTATTCTAAATATTGAAGCACTGGCTATCTTGGCTTTATTAGAATCAGGAGCAAGGGAGCTTGATTGGGAAATTCCAATAGATGCCATAGTTAAAGCAAAGAAAACCTGCAACAAAACATTTTAAGAAGAAAATGTAATACTTCCTCACTTTCCCCACAAGTTGAGAACTAATGTTGGACAAGTATCAAAGAGTTATTAATACCCTAAAAACATCTGTGAATGATGCCTTTCCAGCTTCCACAAATCTGGCTCCAGCATAGAAATTGGTTGCATAGACACTGAAGAGCAAGAAAAAAGAAATCCCAAATCCTATTCCACTTATCAAGCCTTGTCGTATCCCTGCTTGCATGGGACCTTCACATTTCTTCTTGTATAGCTCCATTACTTTCTCCTCAGCACAGAAAGAAGCTACTGTTCTTATGCTTCCAACTGCATCATTAGCAACTTGGCTTGCTTCCTCATACATTATCTGCATCAATTTATATTACACTACTTAGAATCTGTTGCAAAATCAAAATGATTCAGTTACTTAGACTAGCATTTTCTAGCTATGGACAGCTCACTTTTGCATCTGCACCGGCTCCCTTCATGAATTTCATTTGAATATAGCCATTCACTCCAATGAGGGGAACCAAGACAAGAAGAATAAACGCCAATTGCCAGCTCGCAACGAAAGCAATAATCAAACCTGTCAATGCTGTTGCTATATTTTGAACCAGTAGTCCTAGAGCATCACCAACAAGGGCACGCACAGATGCAGCATCTGCTGAGAGCCTTGCACCAATTGCACCACTAGAGTGTTCAGGCTCATCGAACCAACCAACCTCCATGTTGATCACCTTCTCAAAGCAAATTAACCTAATACGTCGGATTAACTTACTGCCAGCCACAGAGAAAAAGTAACTTCGGGCTGGAATTGCTAGTAAAGATCCAAATCCAAGGGTCACAAACATGAGTGCCCAAAACTTGGAATCCTTTTTCATCTCAGGAAATGGTTTAAAAAATGTTTTGATAACACTTGATAGCAGCACACCAAATATTGGAAATATGGTACCATTTGCTATGGCAGCTACACATCCAATCAGAAGCACTGGAATCTCTGGCTTGTTGAGGTAAGCAAGGCGCCAGAGTGGAACTTCTGGTGATTTTTCTTGAGGCTGTGAGTTTTCAAGTTCAGGATCAGGGATGTTAACTCCTGTTGGTAAACCAAATGGAACTGAAAAAGAGTGGCGGCTACTGTTCCCCATAGATGATCCTGATCTTCGAAGTGAATGCCTTTGACTCAACTTTGTAAAGGATTCTGAGGAAAGTTCCCTCTTGTTTTGACTGTCTCTTGTTTCTTCTGATTCCTTGTTGCCTTCTTGTAAACGTATAAGTTGAGAATAAGCTCCCTCAGGATCCTTGGTTAATTCTACGTGTGTTCCTGATTAATAAACACAAGTTGTAGTGAGATATATACAAACAAAAAGTGTGATAATTTGAATTCCAGTCTCTATCTGCAGCCTGGCTATGCTCTAGGATAGGTCTTGTAACCAAAGGATGCCTTATTTTTCTTCTATAGTTAGAGTTAATCATCCCTCAAGTAGTTACTAAATCGTTTCAATTAATATGACGATAATAATAGTAGTATATTAAAAAATACAGTTCCAGAAAGACAGAATGTTGGAGTCACTGAATTTAGTATGAGAAGGTGTGAAATGCACATATTATGATAAACGGTTGACATCTCAATGAAAGAAACCTAGTCTTGGCTATACTTGTTTCGTACCTTTCTCAACCATTTTGCCCCCATGAATTACAGCAATCATATCAGCATTTCTCACTGTGCTCAGGCGATGTGCGACAACCACAGTAGTTCTGTTGACCATGATCCTGTCTAGAGCTTCTTGTACTATTCTTTCCGACTCAGCGTCAAGTGCACTTGTTGCTTCATCTAGAAGAAGAATTCTTGGATCTTTCAGGATTGCTCTTGCAAGAGCAATGCGCTGCTTCTGTCCACCGGATAGTTGAGTTCCATGCTCACCAACCATTGTGTCCAATCCCTGAATGCAGAAGATAAAGAGGTCGAGGCTACTTATCAAGTTTCAAGATCACAGATTAAAAGTAACTTTGAAATAGTTGACAATGGCTAGAAACTAGAACCTGTGGCAGTTTGTCGATGAATTTAGCAGCATTTGCAAGTTCTGCTGAAGCTCTTATCTCTTCAACTGTTGCTCCCTCTTTTCCATATGCAATATTATCCTTAATGCTAGATGCAAACAACACTGGCTCCTGGCTGACAAGGCCAATTTTCCCTCTGATCCATCTAAGCTGAAGTTCCTTCACATTATTGCCATCAATAAGAACTTCACCTGCCTGTGGATCATAGAATCTTTCAATTAAACTGATAACTGTTGACTTCCCACTTCCACTTTGTCCTACTAAAGCTGCAGTGGTGCCACCAGGTATATGAAGAGAGAATCCACTGAATATCAACTCCTCAGGTCTGGCTGGATAACTGAAATAAACATCCCTTAAATGGATTTCACCATGAATATCCTCTAGTTTTTTTCCATTTGGGTCATAAGCATCTATCTCTGGTTTTCTCTCAATTGTCTGAAACATTTTATAAGCTGCTGCTTGACCTGCCGCAAAAGCACTCATGGAAGGAGATGCCTGGCCAAGAGACCTAAGACATATATACCCGTATGAAAAATTTATTTACAAGTATGCATCTGTTATATCTCTTGCCATGTGTGATTGTATTGGTTATTAATTTTCTTTAGCAGATATAATATATAAACATGAATCTACTTACATCGAAGCATTTAACACAGCAACAAACACATTAACCACCGCTCCCGCACTATATCCTTTTTCCATTATCATCTTTGCGCCAAACCATACAGACAAAGCATAACCGCAGAACATAACTAACATAACTATGCCAAGACCCATTCCACCTACGAAACCTTCATGAACTCCTGATTTATAAGCATCTGCAAGAAATTTCTTGTAACTAGACACTGCTTGCTTTTCCCCCGTAAAGGATGTAACCTAGAAAATAAGCACAGGGAAAGAAAATGATGAATATCCTAGCACTGCCAGAGATAAGCATCATGAGAAATTACAGAATTTCATAGAAAAACTTCAGACTTAACAACATACAGTTCTTATTGAACCTATTGTCTCTTCAACAACATGTGAAGCTTTCGCATATGCGCTTTGACCTCGGGTTGCCATCATTCCTATGATAAAGGCCATAGCAGCACCAGCAGCAGCAACAAGTGGAACCACGGATAACATGACAACAGTTAGAAGCCACCCTTTGATAAATGCTATCACAAAGCCCCCAAAGAATGTTGCTATTAGCTGCAGAAATCTCCCAACCTAATTAAGCAAGAAAGACTTCAGTTAATGGACACAGTAAAAAACAGCAGTAACAACAAAGTTTGAAGTGGCTTTTGTTCCTAATTTGCATTCAAATCATTAGTGCAATTGTTGCTACATATAGCAGTAGTATTAGTACCTTCTCACCCATGGCATCTTGTATGAGAATCGTGTCACCTGACATCCGTCCTATCACCTCTCCAGTGTTAGTTTCCTTATCAAAGAAAGCAATATCCTGTCTTAGTATAGTTCTCAAATACAAGCTCCTTATTCTTGCAGCCTGTCTTTCCCCTGTGACCATCCAGCAAGTCACCTCTGAAAAATGAAAATTGTTTTTCCAGCTCAAAGCCTTTTTTTTTATGTAAAAAAATTCTTATAAGATATTGATGTAACGAAGACTGCAATGATCTTAATTACCGAATACAGAATATACTTACGGAGGAAAGCAGCCACACCAGTGCCTATTCCTAAGTATACAAATTTCAGACAGACCTGCAATTTTGACAGGTAACCAAGTCATGACATCTGCATAGTAGTGTTATTTCACACGCAAGTCTTTAAATTGCAATAAAAGATGTGATATCAGGACTCTTTTACCTCATAAATGCTGTCATGAAATAAAGTCAAGTTTATTGAGCTCATTTTAAAAGTAAAAAGTGTTGTACATCACTACTTAGTTCGGTGATTTTACCTTGGAAACTTGTTTGACAACGTTGGAGCTAAATTGGTTATTGCCAAAGCTATCAATCAGTTCCCCGAACAGCAATGTCATGAGAGGCATCCCAAGACCATTTCCAATGGCCCCAATGGTGCCAACAACCATCAAAATGATGTCAGTGGTGTCAGCAAATAAGAACAGCCTGTGATATGGAACTGTTTCAGACTTTTCTTTTTGTTTGCTCTTTCCTCTCTTTTCCCGGTTTGTGCTGCTCTCTGGTGCTGCTCTCTCATCATGTTCATGCTCTTCATCATGCGAGCCATTCTCATGCCTCATCATATCAGACATCAGTGTCTTCTATACTCTCCAGTCTCCACCTATGGAAAACAGTTGTGATACAAAATATTAACAATTCAGAAAGCTTAGCCACCCCAAAAGGATAACAAAATAAAGTGAGTAACAGAATTTTAATAGAATTACAGTGAGGTTGAAGCAGAGCTAAAAGACTCAGTGAAAAAGTTTCCTCTACCAAATTCTCGTGCAGTATAAGTCCTTTTAAAAGCTTGACAATCAAGCTCCGGGGCCCAGTTGGTACTTTATAACAGAATTACCAAACTTTTATTAAATGTGAAACTATAAACACTGAGAAACGTAGAGCAACTAAAAGCAGATCAAAAAATTGCAATGCGTGTTTTCCGAAATTGCCCCGAAGCTTGATGATTTGTTCACGACCATCCCATGAAAAATTGCAATGGGCTCATCCCACAGGATATTAAAACGCGTCAATTTTTTTTAAGAAAAAAACGTGTTATGTTCATAAATTCATATTAAACTTTAGTCAACTAATTACTCGTTGAAGGTACTGATTTTTTGTAGAAACAGGAACATTAGATTGAATGATCCAGGCAAAGAAAGGAAATTTATTTTCTGACCAACCACCACAGAAAGAAAGAAAACAAAGAAAAAAAAAAAAGGAAACGACTTATCACCGGATAAAACTTAGATTAAGCATTGTTTAATGATAGTTAGTTGAGCCAGTTTTTTATCTCATCTTTTTTTTTTATCAAAAGCAAATTTATATTATTTCATTCAAGATAAGTTGCTGAATACAAGTTGTAATAAACTGGAAGATTTAACCACTAGCATGAAATTTTGATGTTTTAGCAATACAGTGAGTGACAAAATTAGCTTGTTTCGTAACAAAACTAACCATAAAGTTTTGAATGTGATGAAACCTGCCCCTATATTTTCTCATATTAAACTTTAATAATAAATACCTTCTTAAAATAATAATAAGAAGGATAATAATTTAATTAAACGAGAAAAAATTATGTATCAAATCAAACTGTTTTACACAATCACAAAATGTGATATATAATAAGTCTGTTATTATTTATAATAATTATTTTAAATTCATATCAATAATAATTTTTAATTAGTCAGCACTGTAAAAATGTTTTTAGGTCAACAATGTATGATTAATAAACTGTAATTGAAATACACTTATAGTATAAAAATTGTTTATTTATTTTTTCATTATAAATTATCATGTATAATATTATTGATTTTTATAATAACAATTTAAAACAACTTCATTAAAAAACAATTTTTATGAAGGAAGAAAATGATACCCTGAAAATGGAGAGACTAGAAAGTAGAATATCTGTTCTTTACAGAATTTAAATAGCAGCAACATTGCATGTCTATGTCTAGACACGACTATTAACACGAGCAATAACAACCCCCTAATATAAAAAAAGTCAGAAAGAAAAAAGAGATTGAAAATGGTACCCCTGCCCCGAAAGAAACTACCAAATTCTGGTATTTCACTTAGTACGAGAATAAATAACTCTGCTACTGTTCATGCAGATTCTGTATTATACCGTGGGTGGGTACGGATTAGCAGCCAGCGGATAATATATTATATGCACATAATATATTTTGTTAATACAAAAAAATGTACAAAGTATATGAATATGATATTACTGAGCTCATTTCATGGCTTGTTGTGCAAGCATCTACTTTCCATGATAGCTCAATGCTGCTAATTTTCAGGACTGTTTGTTTGTCTTTTTATATATTTTTGTTGGATTTTTAAAAAAATTGACAAAATTATTTAATTTTTATTATTTTTTCTATTTAGTTGCATATATACTCAAATGTCATTATTTTTTGTTTAAAATTAGAGAAAATCAGTTCAGTTTCAAAATGAATTGACTATAACTATTTTCATTTTTTTTTTCAAAATATTGTTTTGTTAGAAGCAAAGTCTAAGACGGTGAGGTAATAGTTAAAATATTTCACTAAAAAGTTAAACAACTTAATAAAAAAATAACTGACGTGACTTGAGTTGGTGGTCTTGATTAAAAATAAATTTTTAATTCGTGCATATATATGTCATCCTAATGAAATTAATTGTTATGTTATTTTAGTATGAATTCATTTGTGCTGTAAAAACAAAAACAAGAACAAACAAAATTCAATCTGTGAATTGTTTCAGGTTTAGCTTCAAGTTTGACCAGCCATGGTTTCTCCTTCACCAAGAAATGAAAGATGCTGTGGCATTTAAAATTGTTGTCTTTTATCACTTTGGTGATAAAATTTATATAAAAAATAAATTAAATGATAAAATTTATAAAATGATAATAGTTAGATGATAAAATGTATAATAAAGTTTAAAAATAATTTTAAAATTCATTTCAATATCTTTTAATCTAAATAAGTTTTATTTTAAAAAATGGATAATAATATCTTTTTATTAATTGAAGAGAGAAAAGAATTGATTTTCAAAACTAAATTTTTTTAAATATTTGTTTTATTTTTTCTTTAATTTAAATTTCGTTCTTAGCAAAGGTATTCAATGATTTTAAAGAACGTGAATCAGCACATAAATCATGTTTACAAAATTACAAATTCATTCTTTCGATATGTGATTTCGATGTGTGAAGAGTGGACGGACCATTCTTTTTTAATGGGATAAATATCTCCGTTATTTTTATCTCCTTATAAAAAAATTTATATGGAAATTAAAAATAATAATTTTATAATTCTAATAAAATAATTGTAATTTTTTATTTTTATTCTATAATAAATATAT
>JAMLFT010007553.1:0-14673 GCA_026544285.1 Pachyrhizus erosus | reverse complement strand
CATGATATATATCACCAAAAAGCATAAAAAAAATAACAAATCTCATATAAATAATGATAAATCTTGTTATAATTATATTATGTTTTCTCTTTCTTATAACAAAAAATTGTGCTGTTTCTTACTAATATAAAAAAAATTAAATCCTTATAACTTCATACAAGTAATCTTGTTTCTTACAAAGAAAGAAAATGAGAAGAAAAATGAAATTTAAAATTAAAAAATGCATAAAAAAAAGGAAGAAGAAGGTTTTGAATTTTATTTTAAAAATTTATTTATTTTTCTCTTTTTTAAATTTTATTTTCACATTTCTCTTCAATTAAATAAAGAAAAATATATTGTTATTCGTATTTTTTCTCTTTTACTATTTTTGTCTCATATTCGAACATCCCAATATTTTTAAGGGGGAAAAGGGCAGAAGCCCAGAAAGAAGGGGACTTCTGATATGCTAATGCTAGTTACCCATCGACCAAGGTGAGTTGATGTATTTATGCTGTCCAAAATAAAAACCTAGACAATCATACTCAAGGTGGCATTTGCCTCCCCATTACTTTCCCATTTTAAATATACAAATATATAATCTTTGGATATTAGATAAACAAAACAACAAGAAATTTTAGATAAATTTACTGTATTTGGTAACGTTGGAGGAAAAAAGTAAGAGTTTTTTTGTTCATATAGTTCAAAAATTTAGAATAAAGGGAAGAAGAAACAAATGGTTTAAAATCTCACCTTTTCTAATTTTGTCTCCTCTCTAATATCTAAAGATCTAAAAAAAGAGAAAGTGATTTATAATTTATGATTAAAAAACAAATGGATTAAAATTATTTATATTTTACTACATGCTTTTTTTTATAATTTATTATATAAAAATAATATATTTCTTTTTTTTATAACTTCCTAGAATTCATGTAAAGACCATCAAATGAGGCGAGTTTCATAATTTAATTAATAAATTATTTTTATTATTAAAATGCTAATTAGTAAGCATCCTCAATAAATTATTTAAAAAATTATCAGACAAATTTTTATTATTAATTTTAGAAGACTCGTAACAGTAAGTAATTTTCCACACAAATTTGATAAAGAGAATGTGTAAAAAAATGGTGAGAGTTATTTAAGATTTCTCATTCCATGATTCGGTTTGAAGTTTGAATTTACGGACGAGTGACGATGACAGGCTAGCATAACAGAACACGGGCCATGCCATTGCCAGAAGCATAAAAGATGGTGATGACGATGATGAATGGTCAGAAACTTGACAAATGGTACAATGCAAGCAGCAAATAAGAGTGATATTAAATGCCCCGCTACAGTGTCTGGACCAAAACCGATAATGCAACTCACTTGGAAACATTCACCCAATCCCTCCTTTCCCCACATCAATGTCGTGTTCCCCCCCTTAACCACAAAACTGCTTCTTCAATGGACCAAATGCCACTCAGTTAACAGTTAATTAATGCACCATACACTTAGGTGCATGCTTCAAAATTTTTCATCACTGAAATATTTGTGTCAGCTAATTAAAACTGAAAGGGAAAAAAAAAAATGGGAATATGTGAATAAATGAGATCCCTAGGCACGTATATGTATATTTATCCCTTCGAGGTGGGTAGCATAGCTCATCCTCTCTGAATTCTGATGCGAACATATCTTAATCTTGTAGGATACGAAAACAAGACCCTCTGACACTATTTCTCTTGCTCTTTAGATCTTCTTTTCTAGATTTTGCAATGGATCCCAAGATACCACCAACCCGTCTTGCATTTTCAGTTAACATCCCATTGTTTTCCTTTCAAAAGAAATATAAATGGAAAGTATGTGAAGAGAGAAGATATACCCAGAGGTTTATACTATATGCTAATTTGTAAGTAGAAAACCTTACTATAGCTTTTCCTTCTAAGGTGAAGTTAACAGGATAAATGAAGAAAAATAAATAGATATGAAGATGCTTCATGAAAAAAAGAAAAACCAAATTATATTCAAGCAAAAAGAAAACATAAATGTGGACTATAATTGCCAAGTATCTTCAATATACAAGGTGGGAGGGATCAGGAGGAATATGTGGATAATTGAAATCATACACTTTGAATTTTTAATTTGATTCCCAAACAAAATATGGGTGTTATTTCCCGCTTTGGATCATGGATTGAAAAGGTAGTCCCCACACTTGCATTTCCAACTCATTGGTTTGTAATTGGAAAGGCCATCACCTCTTGATGAGTAAGTAACAACCATGGTGGCTTTTGCTGAAGAATAATGCCTTTTATGGCTTTGAATTTGAGGTACAACTGGAACTTGAACTGCTTCACAGTGCCCACAAGTACTGCATCTTTTCTCACACTTAGGAGGCCTAGACCCTATCTGAGGTTTTGCCACCATGATTCTCATGTCCTTCTGCATATATATTAGTATTAATATCACCTCACGTTAAATACTAACATTTTGACATAGAAAAATTCACTGTATGGTTTAGACTTTGTACCTGGGCAACTTCTATAAAACTGGAAATTGCTCTTCCTGCATGCATATATGCACATAAAAATAAGCAAAGTTAATTGGATAAACAAAAAAAAAAACGAGTGGAAGCAGAGAATAGAAGCGGGATAACCTTCGGCCGTGAAAACAATAGCAAAGAGAATGAAGCATATGAAGGTTTGTCTATATTTGTGACAGGAGACACAGACTTGAGTTAACCCCATCTTCTCAGGGGAAAGAGACTGCAGAAGAAAGGATTCAGTCAATTGTTTTGAGTGTAACTAAATACTGAAAGCTTGATAGAAGATAAATGAAGATGGAAAAGAACAGTGTGTCAATGTATGTGTGTGACAAAGAGAGAGAGAAAGGGAGATATGTGGCAGTAGAGAAAGCAGTGCAGCTGAAATTCTGAAAAAGGTGTCCTAACGTGGGTCAGATATTGAATGCCACCCCTATAATACAAAGGCACTCACTCACTCATTCACTCATCCCTTTTACCCTTATTATTTCCCCATCAATTGATATACACGCACTGCAAAAGGTGTATTATAAATGTTGGACTTCGAGAGAAAGAAAGGGGAAGCAAAGGACCTCACTCATTCAGACACACGGTACCTCGTTTACTGAGCCTCAAAACTCCACATGGGGACAAAACCTTCAACTGAGGGGTGGGGGGCATACAGGTTTGGAGTAATGGCAATGCCTTCCATGGCCACCACACACAAAACTTACCAATACCAAAATACAAGAGAAAAAACAAAACACATAACCAAGTTCACAAGCAGGGAATGGGTGTGAAGACTTCATTGATTTTCTTACTTCGGTTTATTTTTTCTCTCCTTAAATGGGAACCCTGTTTGAACTTTGAACACGCCAAACCTGTCTTACAATATTTCCCAAGGAAGTCACGGAGCGTAGGAATCTACTTTAGACAATCACAACTTGAAGAAAATTAAGTGGTTCTAGATTATTACAACTCTTGTTTTTTTAATATTTACATGACATATAATCAAATATTTTTTGCGTCATTTAAATATTGTTTGGGACTATAGACATTCTGTGATTAAGACCATATACTAGTTTTTCTAACTCGTGGATATTTGCCAGATTGATTTTAACCAGTAAAATGAAATCACGATAATAATATGGCGATTAAGTCCATCATCAATACATTATTTCGCACGAGTCAACCTTTGCTTGATGTTGGACTTTGGCGCAGAACATATTTATTTATATATAACTTATTGCTATCTTCACATCATCTATTCTCATTATATTGTTTATTTTATTTTATATTTTTCTCTCTTTTCTTTTAGTTTTATAGTTGTTGTAAAATACCACGGAAATATATTACATAAATAGCATCCATCATATATGTGTACGTATTTATGTGTGTATACATATATAGCATTTAATTTGGTACATTTATTAACTGTTACTCTTTATATATATACTATTAATGCATCTCCTTCCACTTCGCTGTTCATTACTGGTTACAACTTCCTCTTCCACAGAGATATTAGAATGGTGGGTCGGTTGGGCCTATTTGCAAGCTTAAGTACCGTTGAATGCAACAGTTGCTAACTGTTGTGCCATTCATATTTAGAAACTTTGGAGTCTTGAACTAAATTTATTATTGAAGTTAAGTTGAGTGCATTTCATTTAAGTTTATTTTAGTTTTTTTAACTTTTTAATTTGTAAAATAATTTATTAAGGCTTATTCTTTTAATGCATTTTGGTATATAATTGATATCAACTAATTTTTAAGTAATTTTATTTTGAAATATTTTGGCAGAAACAATAGTTACACTATTGTAAACAATATTTTACAAGTATCATATGTAGTTTAAAATATAATCTTTTAATATAATTGAATACTTGTGGCTAATTAGGTATATTTCTATTGGCACTTTTTTCAATATTTTAAAATTTAATAAGTAAATGAAGATCGTCCATAAGGTTGAAACAAAAATTCAACATCTTTTTTTACCGACTTGATTAATTTAAATGTTCGTTTCAGTTTTTAAAATCAATAGGAAAATAAAGTGAATTATTGACATGGGATGATGGAGGATAGCATTCAATTAGTAACTAAACAATGGAAAGTTATAAAGAGAAAGTCTAGTTAAAAGAGTGAGATAGAGAGTCATGAGAGACAAGATTATTAAAATATTATTTTCCTAAAAATTTAGAAATAAATAATTATAAACATAACATAATTATTAAAAACCATAGCAATAGTTGATATAAAATTTAAAAATAATAATATGTATTATATTAGTAATCTGTAATATTAATAAAGGAAATACTCATCTTTTTTTAAACTAAATTGTCTTTTTAATCAATTCTAAAAACTATTTTTGAATCAAATAAATATTATAAAAGATAACTTCTCAAACATAATAGTTATTTATATTTCTTAACCATCTTTTTTTAATTAAAAAATAAAAAATGTATAAAAAAAATATTGATAATTAAGACACATAAAGCCTATTTCCAACTAGTAGGTTTATAAATTTAAGATGATTAAAGAAAACTTAATGAAAAATTACTTTAATAAAATATATGACCTAAATTATTAGAAAGAAAATTTAAGGTAAAAAAAATAAAACCTTACATATCATATAAAAGTTGTTTTAGAAGATACATCTACTTTTAAACTCTTATGAGTCAATATTATTTAATCAAATCAATATCAATTTAAGAATAACTGTTATGAACAATATATTCACTTCTAGATTCTTAAGTCGATATTGCTCAACTTGGAGACATACGATTCAAATAATATATCCATTTTAAAATTTTTAAGTTAATATTGTTTAACCAAAACAATACTAATATAGGGATAATTATTTTAAAGATAATATTGTTGTTATGAATTGTCTTTAGACTTGTCACCTGGTTCATGATTCACAATAACAATGTTTTATTTGTCAACTACTACTACTACTTCCTTTGATCCTATACATAAGAAATAAATATTTAACTCATCAAGACAATTAAAAGTAGTTTAATTAATTAGTTTTAACTAATATCAACATAAATTTAAATTTTATTTTAATGATACCCATAAAATTAATTGGTTTAAGAAATACTTAGGTATAATGACACTGTTCATAACCTAAGAAATAATTTTTAACTAATGAAAATAAGTTATATTATAAATAGTTTGATAAAAAATTTACTTTCATGAAAAAATATTTTATAAACAGACATCAGAATGAATCAAAAATATTAAAAAAATTAATAATTAATATATTTAAAAGTGATTACATATTTCTTATAATTAAGACTAAAAATATAATACTATTTATTTTTTATACAAGAAAAATATTATATAAGATATTTCATGTTTGTGGTTAAAAATCTAAGCTCATTTTACACATCTCCTATACTTAATTAATTTGGATATCGAGATGTTTATGCGAATCTTTGTAAGTTCTGCTTCTCGCTGGAGGTCATCGTCTCTCAATAAAATCTTCTCTCACATTCACCATGTTCGGAGGCACAAAAATACTTTCGAACATGCCTTGTCTAATATCTCACATGACCACAATATGGAATTATTGAATTTAAGAATATATTTTTATTTTTTATATTTTACAAATAATTGAAGAAATGTTATTTTATTTTTATTTAAAAAAATTATATAAAAGCAATAAAAATAAGACATTTTTTTATTTTTATTATTTCAAATATTTGAAAACAAAAATTAAGTGAAAATAAGATAATATTTTTTGTAATTATTTTTAAAAAATTAAAGTTAAAAATACTCTCACAAATTATATACATTTCTATTATTTTCTTCAAAATTTACTTAGTTTGTATTTGGTTACGAGAAAAGAAAAAAAAATAAAAATGAAAAAAGAAAAGAAATGAAAGAAGTAAAATAAAATAGAAAAAAGATAGAAAATAAAATTGTTTGAGTGAAATGAAAGAAAATAAAAAAACATTTAAATTAAAATAATTTGATAAATAATAAAACAAAAAGAAGAAAATTTAATATCAAATAAATATATTATTACTATTTATTTATTATAACTATTTTATTATTTATTATTAATTATTTTATTTTTAATATATATAAAACATATGTTATATGTTACTATATAACATAATCAATTATATATATTATCGATGAGACATAGTTACAATTTTTTGAGAAAATGTGTCTCGTACCTTTATTTCATTTTTGCATTGATTTTTTTTTTTTATGGATTTCAATATTTTTTTTTTATAATTTTCAACCCTCTTTTATTTCAATTAAATAATTCTTCTTTTTCATTTTCATTCTTTACACTTTGATCACAACCAAACTCACCATTCATACTGATTTTCACTAGTCGGCATTAAAGTAGATCACTTCAAAACGTACGGTAAGGTATCAGAACTATTTACCATGTCACAGGCGGAGGGTAAATTTTATTGATGTTGTTCTTTGCATAACAGATACAACATACAACTAAATCTTAGGAACTCATTATTCTAATTTCAAACTATCTGTCATTAAACCGACCAAGTGCATTATATACAAACCAAAGTATAAAATTGTAAAGTTAAAGAATGTAATTTTAAAGATTTTTCTGATTGTCCTATGTAAACTAATAGATTTGATAAGGTTAAGTGCCAAAGTGCATGTTTCAAAACTTTCTAAACTCTTTTTCTTACACCTAATTTAGTTAATAAATTGTAAATATTTTATCTTAGAAGTTAGATAGATATTTTATCTAAAGATTTCCTTAAATTTTCAAGTTATAAATATCTTATTTTATTTTAGGAATTAGATACATATATTATCTTAAAATATTCTTATTGTAGGTATCTTATCTTGAGATTTTGATTCAACAGATTTCTTACATATTTCATCATCAACTACAATCAATTTTAATTGAGATCATTATCCTTCCTCTACTTTCTGTATTCTGATTACAAATGACTCTATATACTGTGCAGTAAAGAAATAGAACAGGCACAAGAACAACATCTTAGGGAACAATTATACGACTCATTCTATCCTTTCATCAATTTTATCTTGCCCTTTCTTTTGTTCTCTAAACCTTCTTAGCCTGTATTCTTTCCAGCTTCAGTCTCAAAAAATTACCAATTCGTCTAAAAAAAATGCCATTGCCCTGTGTGTTGGAAGCTAGCAATATGGGAAAAAAATTATATGTAAAAATTGTCAATCATATGTTGAATCACGTCTGCTCCATCGGAATTGATACCGTAAGTTTTCACCTGAACATAAAACAAATTTCAAACATACAGAATATATTGTTAATACTTAAAACAAATGATAATCTACCGGGCTATCAGTAGATTTTCTAAACAAAAAAAAATAAAAATGGTGACATTGAAGACCCCATCATGATCCTGCCTGGTGTTGAAGATGAGAAAAGGATTATGTTTCTAGATAATGTATTTCAAGAAGTAGAAACTTGCCTGAATGGTGCTATGTGCGAGAATTCTCTGCCTAATACCACTGAAGCTGACATCAATTCGATCCCAGCTCATTGTTGTTAAGCTTCTGATCATTTCCTCTGCGAGTGTCGTTAATTTGTACATATTTTAGTAATGATCCAAAATATAAATAGTCAATCCTTTTTGTTCAATCAGAATTGGCAGAAACATGTGCTTAAATTACAAAAATCCATGCTTAGTTCTCAATATTTTTATCATAAATGTTGTGTTTGTAGAAAGAATTTTGAAATTTTAGAATATTTCAAATTTGAATTGATTTAATTTAATATTTTTATTTGTTAAATATTTTATTTGAATAAATCAATTTAAATTTTTAAATTTTAAATTATTATTTTAAACAGATAATTCAATTTTCATTATATATAAATTTTATTTTAAATATGTATTTAGAAATTAAAATTTTAATATTAAATTTTATTAAAATAAACATTAGTTAATTTATAAATATTTAATAATTTAAAAATAATTTTAATATTAGATAATATTAAATAATTAAAAATAGAAATATGAAAAAATATGTTAATATTGATAGAGAGTAAAAAAGGAAAGAGAAAAAGAGAGAGAAAGTGAATATAAAGAATTTTAAATTTTTATTTTTATGATGAAATTTGAAATTCTATAATTTAAATAATTAAAATATTTTGATAAATAATACTATAATTTCAATTGTTTTTTAAATTTTTGAATCAAATAAAATATTTTACTACAAAATATTAAAATTCTCAAAAAATAAATAAATTATCCTGATAAAATTTCTCATCCAAATAAATTATAGAGAAAATTCTCAACGAACATAAGCACTTGTACATACAAAGTTTCCAAAGTATATATGTTGGGCAATTAGGAAAAATAATTGGATCTCCATGTATTTGTGGTCTCGCACAATGTCTACCTAGCACACAGATTTTTTTAATTTATAAGAAAAAATTAATACCGCTTAGTTATGTGTCATGTATAGATTAATGGGGACTGTCATAGTCTTGAATCATCTAATGATTTTTTTAAGAAAAAAGCTAACCACACACTTTATTATTAGTTGAAAGTTATTTAAAATTACAAAATTAAAAGAAATATTTTAGAAAACATGTTATTAATATTTTTTTATTTAAAATTATATTCTTCTTAAAAATATGAATTTAGACTTAATTCAACCTAAAAAATTAATTTATAATTAGGACAATTCTTAATTTATATACATTATTTTAGCCCAACCTTTGGTCAATATGAAGTTTGTTAGAATGTAAAGTAGATAGTGCAAAAGATTTGTAAAGTGTGAGAAGAAAGAGCCTAAATGGTCTAAGAGTTGTCCCCTCATTTATATATATAACTTAAATCTTATCTTTAAACAATGTAGAATCTCGGAGCTCAGGTATAGTAAGCACCAAGCTGTTAGAGGCAGCACTAATCTTTTAGCTCATGCAAGCACAAAATCTTTTTCTTTGGAATTTCCTCCTTTAAACAACATCATGGTATATATAGCATATCTAGATCTGATTCGCTTGTTGAAAAAAATGTTTCTCGTGTCTAACTACGCCCTCCAGAAAGGAAGACAAGTAGTGGCAGGATGTCATTCCACCAAATACCCATAATACCAATTATTTAACTTAAACAAAGCCAATAGGTTTTCATTAAACAATTTTCAAATGACATTAACTTCAATTTTATTTTTGTCATTTTCGCTTTCATGGGTCATCTGAACTTAGAAAGTTCTACAATAATGCTCTTCTTTTGAGCTTCAGCCACCTCAGGCCATAACAGATAAACAGACCAAACCTTGTCGTGTTATCATATTAGATATGCCAAAAAATATTTTAGACATCAGCAAATATACGAGATAAAGGTCGTCACTTAAAAAACGTGAAATACCTTCGAAGTCAAGTTTACTGGATCCACTACTCCCTTTGGATTCAGCAGGAACTTCCTCGGCAACACAAGTAGATTTTGCTGTCTCTACATTTACAATATGCGGGTAATTCTCGTGTCTTGAAAGATGCCGACGCTGAATAAAAAACAAGTTAGACAAAGACACAATTTACATAAATTATATATATTCTATTGCATAAGCTTGATAATTACCTTTGGGAGCTCCTTTCGACGCCTGATGGATGACGTACTCCATCCAACAAGTTCTATTTTAAGAGTCAAGTTGTTCATGTAAGCATTAACCATCACGATAAATTGTGTAGTAAAACATTATTTCAGGTCAATTTAATCCTTAATAGTATTAAAAAAACAAAATAAATCACCTTCTATTAATATGGTTCCTCGCATCTATTTAATCTCTAACTTTATTGAATCAGTCAATTTAATTAATAGTACTTAAAGTTAACTTAATTGTCAAAATCAAGAATTAAATTGACAGCTGATAGAATTAGGACTTGAAATTCATCTGGTCTTCTGACTAAAAGACAAGGATACGGTCATAACGAACATTTGCATAGGCAACACGGCGTTTGAAGGAGCGTAAAGCAGACCTATAGAGAAAGAGGTGCAGACTGTTATTGGTTCGTGACTCACAAAAGTCATAAGAGAGACATAAAAACCAAGCAAACTAAACCATAATAAATCTTACATGAATTTAATATCTTCGGAGTCACGCACCATCTGGAGAAGAAGAGGGGGTTTCCCATTGTCACTATCGGTTAAAAATAGGTGTTTTCCTGTTTTGCCAAAAACCCCTGCAACACGAGATACTGCTTTCTCCATGGAGTAAAATCCACAAAACATTGGAACCTGAAACATGCATAATTCCAAAAACCATGTCATGACATGAAGTCATTACCAACACATATTAGTAAGACAGTTACATGTTTAAGTGTTGCTAGCACTTCTCAAAATGAGAATATATTAATGGCTAAAGCTACAAAAGAATGACCTGTTTATGGCCTCTAGAACCGAGGTGCGGTGTTGCAGAGGAAATGAAATTTATGGGCTCTAATCCTGCAATTTTTCCTTCATATTTTCTTTCATAGCATTCTTGATCTGAAACCTGACTTTCACAATGTTCGTTCTTGAGAGAAAGTTCCATAGAAATGTCTCTCCCATAAAGCTTGGCTATTGCATATCTTGCCACCAAGCCACCTAAAGAGTGACCTACAAATGAAATTTTCCGGACACTTGGGTGACGTTTTATAACAGATATAACCTGAGAAAAGAGAAGAAAACAAATATCCTTTATCTTTCTGGATTTGCTGCTACATAGTTCAAGTCAATTGAACATCTTAAGAGCCTAAAGATTAGTATGTAACCAAGACCAGAATTAATTAACTGCGTATGCAATAAATTATTAAGAAGATGAAACAGTTGAATGTCAAAGGCATAACACACCTCCTCTGCTAGTCTATCTCCCATTACATCAACACCATCAAATGTCAACATTGAAGAATTGCGTTCACTGCCTGCAATGCACAATGGTGATGAACATTAAATGGCGGAAGCCAATTTTGCTGTGCTAGAGTGTAATAGAGAATATAAATTCAGAATGAAGACAACTGAAACTGCTTCACTTTTTAGCCCAATTAAATATGAGCTGGGGATGCAGGTTGCTTCTAGTTTGCAGACAACAAGAACCTCACTAACCGCACGCGAACGAGTCTCAAGAATTAAGAAACAAATTTCACCGACATTCATTATAAACTTCAATTGGCCGTCGTTGTCTCGTATATTGGGTTACTTCAGAATAGAAACAAGGGACAGAAATACTCTGAATTTCTAATTAATTGACGGTTTTGACAGTGTAAAATCTAATTGGTTGATAGCGTAAAATCCTTTACATGGATTCAATGACACCACGCATCAATAAGATGACATTGCTTAAATAGTCAAAGAACACAACAAACAAAAAAGGAAGCAACCAGAATTGTGTTTGTGCGTACTTACAATGTACAATAGCATCTTCTGGATATCTTTTCAGAAACTGCTTAGCAGCAAATTTCCAATTCTGAGCGCTGCAGTAAAGAGGCATTGCAACATTACTCGGCAAAAAGATTAATTAAGCACAATCAAACGACTAAGTGTCATAAATGTTTGGTACATCAGTTTATTTGCAGAGGAAAGGCAAATCATCAATCTTCACAAAAATCCTTTATGCATTCTAGTTGGAAGAATTCAAAATTACTTCTAATTCTAAAACAACAACTAATTCCTTCTTTATTTTGTGAATTGGAATTCGCAAAAAACATTTTTCTAACTAATATCCAAATAATCATCGTGTTATATAGTTAAAAATCTATCAAATAACAATAAAAGGTTAAATGTTAAAATCAAGAGCATTAGACAAACCTGCCTACAAGACCATTAACCATTATGATCAAGTGGGTGGGGGTGGGACGCTGACCAGCCGCATCAACAACCTCAATATCAAAACCTCCCCTTGAAGCATCGTGTTGGATTCTAAAACAACCAAACTTAGGGAAATAAGAGCTTTTTCTCTTGCTGTTCTTCTTCTTCTTCTTCTCTGTTTCATTTTTTATCTCCATCTTCTTGGTCCCTCCATCGGCACCTTCTTGTTCTATTTCCTGAACCTGGGGTGCTCCTTCTGAATCCATCATGGAAGCAACGAAGTTGGGTTAAGAAAAAGGTATGAAAGGGTGATTTGGTGGCGTGGAAAGGGAAGCAGGTAGAGCCAAATCGTAGAAAGTGGTTTAAGTAGTTACTAGATTTGCATATACTTCTTATGTACTATATAGTCAATTGCTAGAATGGAACAGAGGACTCAAACCCGAAGCTGCCCTTGGATGACTTTCAGCTTCAGGTTCAACTCCCTTGACTCTGACCCTCCCATTCTTTATACCCATTCTCTTGAATTAATTTTCTACATGTGTATTTATTTTATATTCTACATGTCCTCAATCAACGCATATCACATTTCGAATAATTTTATTTGATACATCATAGTCTTATCTTACCTTATTCTCATAGGCTATAGCATTCGTAGCAAGGCCCACCAAGGATTTTCTTTAGTTCCATCCATCTATCTAAGGTGGATCTTACAACGGGGGTACCTTGATCTGGAACATGTGAACTAGACACGTGGGTCGTTGCAGGTTTTGTTGATTCAGAGTAACCATGATTTGGAATTAAGTTTTTACCCCTAAGGTCTAAGCAGGTGGAAAATTCTTCTAAATCACAATCCCCTAACTAACATTTTCTATCCTTCTTCTAGAAACCTATAATACTTAATCTAGAAAGAAACACTTGACCCGTAAGTGGTCGCAGCTTTAATTAAATAACCGTTTTTTTGTGCCTACTTACCGACAAAAATATTTTTCTGCCTCGGCTGCTTGTGTTATCGATTAATTGGGTGTGCCTTTCGGGTTTGTCCCACCATTTACCGTTTAAGTTCTAACAAATAACAATGGTAGACATAAAAGAATAATTCTTCTTGCACGTAACATCATGTTAAGATAGATTGGAGCAAAAACTTTTTAGTAACAAATGCTTAAATATAAAGTGTTTTTACAAATATTCTATTGATGCTACTTGACTGCATCAAAAGTATAGAGGGCGTGGTAGATACCTGCAAAAACTTTGGTGTTTTAAGGTAGTTACATGTTTAAAAGAATATAAGTGAGGAAAAACTTAGTTGAGGTATTTCTTAGTGTGTATTTATATAAAGATAGAGCGTGCATTCAATTAAGATATGATTGATGGGCATTTTTATGTGTATTGATTCAATTAAGTTATTAGTTGAGGGAACCATGTAATTACTAATTAATCATTATCGTTGTTAACCTCGTATATTTAATGTCTCCTTATGGTTGAGAATTTTATCTGTCTGTTGGCTGGGTTAGTAATTACGGAAGGATGAGCTGTAAGATTATCAAGGAAGAAATATACTAATCAGTCGAACTGGATGTAAATACGAAATTTCAACCCTAAATTGGAAACAGTAGAGAGAGTTTAAATAATTAAAAAAAAGGGGAATGGGTTTTGTCAAAAAAAAAAAAAAGAGGCATGGAATTTTGACGGTGAAGATTTTCACCAAATAAAATCTAAACCAAGAACTCAATTGAGAGAAACTATTCCTAGATTTGAGAAGGTACACATTCTCACAAGTCACTCATGCTAAAAGCCGAATAGGCTTGGGAAGGCTATCATGGCCTTGGAATCAAAAGAATACATAAATTACAAGAACAATGACACGTGTAATAAATTATTATTAATAAAAAATTATTATATAGACAGATACTCCTTTTAAACTCATGTATAAACCAAAAAAAAAAGTACTTAAATATTTTGAAATCAAATATAAATATATTTTAATTAATTTTACTCTATTTAATATTATAATTCCAAAAATATCCTTAAATTAGTTCAAGTTTTATTTTTTAAAAAAATATTATTATCTCTAATGAATATTATTAAGGGTAGTTTATGAAGTATAATTTATTTTTTTATATGAAATCAATAAAATTAAAAAAAAAACTTAACTATTTTTTTAATATATGTGAAATTATGTATTTTTGCTTGTATAAGTCTGGTGGGAGTACCAAATAACAATATCAAATTCATTTTTTTCTACCAAAGTTTTACTATTTTTTAATTCATAAAAATACTTTAAATCAACTCATTAAATCTTAAATAGATTTTGATTTTATAATAAATTTTATGGAATCTTAAATTATTTTAAATGACTTTTTTATATTTATGATTTTTTTTGTTTATTATCATGATTTTATAATAATTTATCATAAATATGTATATCCTCTAATCTTATTT
>JAMLFT010007552.1:0-14676 GCA_026544285.1 Pachyrhizus erosus | reverse complement strand
TAAAAAAATATGTAGACAAATTAAAGATTAAATTAAAATTATAGATTTTTTAAAAATAAAGAAACCAAATTTCTTTATTTTGAGATAAGAATACCAAAATTATAAATTAAACAAAGTAGAAATGAAATTTATATTTTCCACCTTTAAAAATTTCTCCAAAAATCCTTTTGATTAAAAACTTTCCAGACTCAGTTAATCTAAACACACTTGGAGGTTTTTCGCCTTCTTATTTTTGTTCATAAACATTTGCTAATAAACTTTCTTAATCATTTTTAGGATAGTAGTTAATATATCGTTAGAGGATTGTAGTCTTGTAAATTAACATATTTGGCTGTAAAACCTTGATAAAAAACTGGAAATCAAAGTCCACTGGTGGGACTTCAGTATATCCATTGCAAATAACTCAATAATCAATTTTGGCCCTGATTCATTCGTTCAGACGCATGACATGCATATTTATGTTACGATTTTCAGATTTCAGATGGGGACATTTTTACTGGAGAAACACGTCCACGAAAGCATTGATGTGAGTAACAAGTCTGTGGTTGGAGGTTGCAAATATCAGTTTGCTTATGGTGGTTTAACACTCGTTAAGAAAATGTCAGACCTATGATGATGTTATTTTGTATATGAAAGTATCCAACGCATGTAGTGCTCCAAATTTATTATCCACTCCAAGCCCATTTTGTGTGTCTAATGTAGAGGCCTTAACGATAATTGCTAGTGTTGGTATAAATAAAGCCATAGATTGATGGATGAGTGACTGATTATTGAATCGCACTTCCCCCCCCATTTTCTATATCAAACTGAAATAATCACATGTATGGATAATTAATATTAGTTAAATCAATTATTTATCTGTCTGAATTAGAATGTATTTAGATAAATAACTTAATTTTGTGCTTAAACTTTTATTTTATGAGAGTTTGTTAACAATTTTAACATAAGGTTGTTGAAAAAAATTAAAAAAAAAAACATTGATAAGCTATTCTAAAACTTCTGAAAAAAAATTAAAAGGAACTTGTAAGATTATGACTTATATTTTATAAAGTTTAATACCATAAAAGTTTTTCCTAATGTTCTCTCAATATTGAGTCGATAATCAAATACTTATGTAATTCAATTGGCAATTTTATGTATTACATATGATGTTATTGGACTCAGATAGATTATCGACTTGATTAATAATTTATCAGATACACCTGTTTTTCATAAGTTAAGAAGTAAACATTACCATTCCTTGTATACATTTTATCAAGTTTTTAATGATACTGCGCAAGTTTTGCATTTGCTGTTTTTTTCCACATTTTGAATTACGTTTTTTCAACCATGAAAGTCGAAATAACATTTTGATTACATAATATCATAATATTTATTTTAATTTTTTTTTAAAACTAACACAGACTTAAAAATTGTAAAAATAGCAAGGGTAAATACGGTATGAGGTTGAGTTTTTACTTCACATTTCTTTCCCGTATTCAGTTGTGATTGTACTAGAGCGAAACCAGGTGTCTAAACTAATTCAAGTCTCGGGCACATGGTGATCACATTTTCTGAGCCAACCTTAATACACGTTTAGCTTAATCTAAAATAAGCAATATCTTTTTCTTAAGCAAAATTGAGTATTTTTTCCTATATATTAGAACATACACTTAATATTTATACCATCCATTTTAAAATAACCTTACAAGGATCACATAGCACACTTGGTTTAACTATGAAAATTATTTATGGGAACTCGTTTTGGATATTATTTTAAACTCGAATACAAGTTAGGAATATCATTGTGGTGAGGGCCATGTGGATAGGTAATTATACACAGTACGACCTATTCTGATTGACCAGTAACAGAAACGGTTAATGGATAGTACCGAAAAGGTTTTTTTTTTTTTTTTTTTTTTTGTAAATTAACTAGGCTCCAAGAATAATCATACTTTAAAATGATTGAGCAAAATTAGTTTAGTTGATGGTACCAGGAGATTCTGCTTTTATATCCTTGTCAATTAAACCTAAAATTGATTAAGTACAACGAAGCAACAGCCTGAGCCTTTGTTTCAAATCTAAAGCCAAAATAAATAAATAAATAATAAAAAGACAGTCATTAAATATTTTTTATATAAAGGTTTATCCCAATATTTAATGATTTCTTGCATTAAACGTTGGGACACATGGAATAAATACCCAAAAATGAGTGATAGAAATACAACAACATTTGTATTTTACACTTGACCTTTCATGACCACATATATGAGCCACGATGATTTGCTTTTTCTATTACCATAGCATTCAGAACCAATTGTTTGAAAGCTATTATGCAAATACTCACCTCCATGGAGGCCGTGTTACGTATCTAAAAACTCTGTACTTTCCCTTGAGAGTGTGCATGAGATTTGGCAAGCCCTTCCTTCCATCCTTTCTGTCGCGCTCTAAGTTCCCACAATGCAGTTAGCTTCTTCTGCGCGACTAATGTCAACTCAGCCTTCTCCCTAGCCTCCTCACACGTTTCCATCCCTGAATTACACTTGTCTGCTTCCTTCTGATACTGAGATGCAATCTTCTTTGCCTCAAGCAATGCCATGTCAGCACGTTGCTGATTTTCCACGGCTTGGCTCTCCCTTAGCTTGAGTTCTTCTGTCAATAGCTCTGCAAAATTCTTTTCAGTGTCTCCACTCACCTCCGGATCAGACTTTGCACAATCTAAATAACAGTTCCAATCAAGAAAAGAAAAAGCAGTTGGTAATGCTAGTTGAATCCAAAGAATGCATCAATAAAAAGTTAAAAAAAGATGTTTAATGACAATGCAGATGCAGGAAAATGAAATTTGTGTTATTGAGCTTTCGTTTTGTTTTCTAGCACTATCCAGTACAAGATTAAAATTCGATATTCATATTGAAAGTTGGGAAAAACATACCTGAACCATGAAGCAACATGTAATCAAAGCAAGTTTAGTACAGCACAAGGATAAAGGCATTCTTATTAGTTTGATGCCTTAATTTAAACACAACAGATATAGATTTTAAGTAGCCTCAAAGCAATGTTTTGCTACACAAGTACCAAAATTTATTTAGCAAATCGACAAGAATACTAGGTTGACATAAATTTACAAGAATACTAGGTTGACATAAATTGACAAGTTACAATACACATAGTCCATGATGAATAGATTTTTCAACACGAAAATAGGCCAGGAATTATCTGTTTTTGTTTTTTACAATGAAAAAGGAAAACATACAAAAGATGCATGATGTTTAGGATCCTAAATGATGATCTCATATATGGAGAAATATGTAGCTATCTTACTGCTCAAAGTGAGAACAAGGTTACTTTAATACCTACAGTCCTACCATCATACAAGTATGTGTACAAGCAAAAAAGTATAACAAGAACAGAATGGGTTATTTATATAATTCATAGTAGTTCATCAAGGAGACAAACCAACCTCCAAAGGAAGTGTTGCTCAATCCTGCAGAAACACAGAAAAAAACTAAAATAAGTACATGCTCGATTTGCAGTTAGGTGAAGAGAAGGGAGCAGTACATCACGATAAAACCACAAAGTCATTCAATTGGAAATAGAATTACTGTCATAATACAAAAATTTGAAATTACAATTTATGTAATTATTGATTTGTCAATTTATTAGTGATAACTACAGAAAATAACAGTATCCAAGGTTATAGTAGTACTTAGTTTCATATTTGTTTAAACTCATTACATAAATAGGTTATGTGGGAATGACTATGCCTGACAAGTTTGGCAATGAATGCGCAAATCAACATGGCTGCAATTTTTAACTGCTTTTAGTTAGACGGACAATTCACAGTTACTTTATTTATAAGATCTTGTAGGAAAAACCAAAAACCCTAGCATAATAATGTCAAAAAAGCAAACCAATCTGCATAATCGTTTCACATGTTCTATTAACAGGGTCTTTTCATTAAACTACTCATGCAACAGCACATGAATCATAAGGTTAAGTATTAAACTGCTTATGCCAGTTGAAGGCATGATTCAACTTCTACGATCGAACTATACCCACTTTACATAATTTTAAAAAATAAATATACCAACATAGCCCAGATCTCAAAATCTCATCCAAAGTCCAAATTGTATCACCCAGTTGAGAAAAGACAAAGTTTTTACCAAGATCATGAGATGGGTGATTGAGTAAGTAAGGAAATCAGATCTGAGAGAGAAGAGAGAAAACACCTTGTGGAATAGAAAGAATAGGTTGTGAAGAGCAATCGCAGATGCAGGGGGCACAAGTAGAAGAAGAGTGCTTGACCGCAGCCAAACCCTCAATGAAATGCCAGTAGAGAGGGGGACCCACTATGTACCCTGCTATGCAGAGCGCCACCGCCACCAAACTCACCCTCAACAACACAGCCTTTGATTGGTTCATAGCCATATCTCTCTATTGGCACAAAAAAATAGAAGACAGCAATAACTGAAATCTAGAGAGAGAAAACGAATGATGGGAGTTGTGGGAATGTTAATGTCGTGTATTTGGAGCAGTCGGCAATGTCAAGTGGAAAGATTGAGAAGCTGTTGCCACTACTTCCTTTTCTGTCTTCCCCTTTCTCCATTTTTAATATTTTCCCCCCTTTTGTTTATTGATAGATTTCATTTTGGTGACTGTTACCGTCTTGCAGTTTAAATTGAATTTGGGGTAGAAGTTATTGGATTTCGCTATTATAGAAATAATTTGGAATTTAATTTTATTCGATTTAAATATGATTTTAAATTTGTAAAAAAAAATGTTAGTTTTAAATTCTTTTTATAGAAGAGATAAGATAAATATAAACACACCTTTCAATAAAAATTCAACATTGTTTAGGACTAGGGAGTACAGTCTCTTTTACTTTATCCAACTTTTTTTTTTTTTTTGAAAATGTGAGGCTAAATACTCCAAAAAAAAAAAAAAACACTAAAGCTATAAAGGGAATGCGGTTGAAGTTAAATACACCAAAGAGAAATACAAGCTAAAATAAAATAAAATTCTTATCTAACCTTCTAGCGAGGAAAGACAAATAATAATTAATCATTTCAGGGGTTATTATTCATTTTATACTTGTTATTTTATTTTAAATTATTTATTCAATTAATAGAAGAAATAAAAATATAAATAATATATATAAGAAATTCTTTTATCCCATTTAAAAGAATATCATTTTATAATCATCTATGATTGATTATATCTTTAACATAACTGACTACTTAATTAAATATAAAAGAAAATGAGATAAATGATCAATACTAATGAAATTATTTCTCTTTAAATAATAGGTCCTGGAACTGGTATTATTATGATCGATTTAATTGGTATTTTATAACTTAATTAACTTCTCTCAAAAAATTAGATCAATAAAAAGTACTTTTAAACTCATTAATATTGTAATATTAAACTAAAGCATGAATGAGAAGAACATCCATAATTAAAAGATCAAACTCTTGTTAGTAATTCTACTTTTTTTTGTGTGGAAATTTAACACATGTTAAATAAAATGTTATTAACACAATGATTATAAAAAACATTTATTCAAAACATTAATTATTTTATATATAGTTTATTATAAAAGTATGTTAAAATAATATTAAAATTTTAAATACAAATACATAGATATACAATAATTTAATAACATATGCAATAAATTGCACTTTTATTTCACACTTAGATTAAACTTGTAATTTCTTATATTATGTTATGTTTTTATGTCTGTTTTTTTTTTGCTCAAAACATATTATTCCATAAAAAAAATATATAAATTTTACAATAACAAAGAACAAGAGCTAAAGAGAATTTATTTACACTAAATCAACAAACTTGTAAAACTACCAAAATAATAAAATTATGGAAAAATTATATTGGTAAAGTAATTTCATCAACGAGTATGGTTAATTTTTTTGAAAATAGTACATCTAATTTTAAGATTTTTATGATTAATAAATCATATAATATGATGAATAAGTGTATTGTAAATGATTATGTATTTATCTAGATCTGGCTAACAAAAATATCAGTTAACAAAAAATTCATATTGTCTTATAAATTTTTTATTTTAAAATCATATATGACCATTGTCTTATAGAAGTATTATTCTAGGAGCATTCTAAAGAATAAAGATGAACATAAGGGTTGTGACTCATAACCATTCTATTTATTTTGTAATTTGTGTGGGTTGCAAATCTTGTGTAATAAGATTCATTTAAAGCACCAACTTTTGTAGTCTAATTTGTGTAACTTAGAATAGGGTTTATGGGTTAACAAATTAGCCCATAAACCATTATATATTTTTAAAAAATAATTTTTTAATATTTGGTTTATTTATTTATTAGAATTTTTAATATTTGGTTGATAAAGAAGAATTTGGTGTTGTTAGTTATTGCTAAATGGTAATGTTATTTTCTCCTTTCTTTTTTGCTTTCCCATTTTAGTTATTTAGAATTTTTATGAATATTTTGGTTTTTATTGTATTATTATATTTCTTAATTATTAAATTAATCAATTATGAAAAAATGACAACTCACAAAAGGGAAATACAAAATCATAATATACTTTTTTTTTCATATTTTTAATTAATTTTTTTATAGTTAATTTTACATTTTTATCTTTGGTTTGAAAGCCAACTTGATTAACCATAGGATAAAGGGGAAGTCATAGACCGAGAAAATATAGCTTATTATTTTATGGACCAGACCAACATGTTGAAAATGTAAGTTAATGTGAATAAACTTTAAACAAGTTAGACTATTTTGTTTATTAACCTATATTGAAGAATCAAGTCTTTAGAGTATCATTTGTTGGATCTAATAAAGAAAAAAAAAAACACAAATCATGCTTTGAAGAGAGAAGTTGTCATAAGCTCCATATATGATACTAAAAGAAAATATGGGAGAAGTTAGATGATAGAGAATGCAACACATTAATCGTAGAAATGAAGAGTTTCACCTAACTTATGTTCTCACCATAAAAAAGGACTAAAACATTTTTGTAATGTTAAGTTCTAGCTCCACAATTAGATAGTTTATTATGTATTACTTTCAACAACGTTCAAATTAAAACTAAAGTTCTTCAACTTAAAACATTCTCCCTAATGATTATCAAGCAACAAAGAAGTGAACAACTTTGAAAACTATATTCATTACTCCTTTGCAAACTTTTTTTTTCTTTGAGCATTTATTATAAATACATGATTAAGAGAATTTGTAGCTATTCACCTGTACTTTTATTATCATTTTGTAATGATAATTACTTGGTTTATTTTTCTTAAAACACATGGTGAATGAAGCTTGAATAAACTTGCATAAAAAAAAATACTTTGATTAAATGCTCAGATAGGAAAGTATAAATAATATTTAGTTGTGAGAAATATGTATTCTTCTAAATCAAGTGTTATGTTAGTGAAAATTTTTGATTGAATGTTGTCTTAGGTTGTGAGGTGAACTAATATAAATTATTTGGTGTTGGCTTCTTCTTTCTTATCATTTTTTTTGGTGTAATCAAGAGGTATATGAGGTTTCTATTTGGCATCAAACTAATCCTTATCCCACTGAGTCGACCCATTTTTGGGATAAAATGGTACCTCTAGTCACAATTTTATGCCTAAGTCATGAATTGAATCCCAAGCCTTAATTAAGGGACTTAAGTACCAAACCACTTATGCCAGCGACTTTTGATCCTCCTTTATCTTTTATCATTTATTAGTCTAACCTAAAAAGGAATTATTTTTTTGAAAAACATTTTATTGATAAGCAAAGTTCTTATAAAGGTTTTATTACATCATTGAATCCTAATTAAGAATATGTTGTCCTAGCTTTAGAAAATCATCTTCATTTTTCTATTGTTTCCAAAAACTTAATTTTTTTTTGTTTCAAAAAAGTTGTAAAAGATTTTAAAAAAAATATATAATCCCCTTTTTTTATGCTTGTTTTTTTAGTTAGCAGTAAAACTTAGCATTTAATGTTGAACACCTTACATAATATAAAACAAAAATTCAAAGGTCAACATGACATAACATACCAACCAAATTATTTTAAAGATTAAATTACAAAGACATCTCCTGAGATTTTTTTCAAATTGCACAACCTATTTTTTTTATCCATACATTAATCCTCTTAATTGTTTGAAAAATATTACATCATGTACGCTTATAATGGAGGTTGTTGTAAATGTTAAAAAAAATATAAGATTATGTGCAATATGAGAAAACCTCAAGGGATGTTAATGTAAGCATTGAAGAGAAACAAAAAATATGACTCCTTAATTGTGAAACTTCCAAGCACTCAAGAAGACCATCTAAGGAATTTTTGATAATGAGTCTTAATAAAGACAAAGTCAACAACTAAAACACTCTCTCAATACAAGTTAAGTCAAAGCCAAAAAAAGAAGTAGAGAAGTCAAGGTTGAAAACTAAAGATTAAAGAACAAAAGTTTATGTCTTATAAACTCCTTAAGTACCATTAGAAGTTGCATCAATGACATGTTTAGGACTTTAATAATCAATCTAGATCAGTATCTAACCCATTAAACAAAAGTGTTTACAAGAAATTGGGAGATTAATTATAAGAATAAGAGAAACATTTTGGATTAGAATAATTCTTCATTATTTGACATATCCTAAAGGGAATATTATAACCAAATTCAGTTATAGAGAGATGTTAAGGATACTTTTAAAATTTATCTTGACAAAAACCATATAGGCTATAAGTATTTCATTGTTTGTGTTGGTATCTATTTTGATTTGTTGTGTTTTCCATTAAAGATTTTCAAGATAGTATTTTCTTTGGAACATTGTGTTGTGTTTGTTGATCACTAAACAAGTCAGGTGTCCTTGTTGAATAAGATTTGTTCAAGAGAATGATGTTTAATTTGCAATTTACTAAATGTTCTAAGGAACAATTATCTTTGAAGGAAAATGTGTGTGCCTGTTGTTACAACTCTAGAAAAACAAGACTTATTATCTCTGAAATTTCATTGTTTATCTCATCATTTTCTTGATTTGCATGAGGTGGTTAAGTATGACTATATGAATGGCATTGGATTTATTGAAATTCAATTTTTATAAGCAAATGAGAAAGTATTAAATGCATTGTGAAAGTTCTATTACTCAACCGATAATTTACAAGAAAACAAAAAAATATTTATTAACACTATCTAAACATAAAAATAAATTGTATTTAGAGAAATGATCAAATTATTCTAAAAGTAGTTCTAAAAAAATTATTATTAATTTCTATCATTTATTTTCTGTTAATCTAATAGTTAAATGTGAGTAACTCATTACAATCATTAGATTAAAAAAAAATGAATGATTAGATTAAAAGAAATTGAATGATGAGAATAAAAAATAATTTTTTCAAAAATAATTTTTTAAATGACTTGATTTCTTCTCTTATATAAAATATGATATATAATTATATTTAAATTTTATTTTTGTTTTTGGCGTAAACACATCTTAAAATAAAAGGAGACAACTTTTTAATGTGTCATTTGATATTAACGAAAAAATTCCTTATATTAATTATGACTTTTCTAAACCCTTATCAAGCAACAGTGATCCTTCTACATAGGTGTACAAAGAGACATGTCAAGATAAGTGCTTTGCATATTGTGGACAAGGGAGTTCTATACTTTCCTATCTCAAATAATCCTCTTAAAATTGACCAATAGCAAATTATCGAATAAACACTACAAAAAATATCACCTAGTCCACAAACATTCCCACTTTGAGTTGCCATTAATGGTTGCAATCTTAATAACCTGATAACCATAGCTGTTAATTGCAACAACAAAATGGTAGTGCCGGGCAAGAAAATTAGGGACTCATCGAAGGTGTACTTGCCAGCAACCTTATTATCTTCAACATCCCCTGTTCGAGGTAAATCTTTCTTTGTTATGTCAAACATAGTTTCAGATATTCTTAACAACTTGAATAAGACATTAAGAAATGCACAAAAACCAGCATTCATGGATGTTATTCTTGACATCCTTTGACTGTTCCACCATGCTCGAACTGATAACCCTGCTGCCAAATATTCTGATACAGTATATACCTTGTAAATTGCAAAAAATGCAATAGGAATATACATACCTTGATCCTGAACTGAACAAATACAAATTTAATTAACCTTCATTTATATATATTAGAAATAAACATAAGGTTATATCACTATGTGCATATAAATTTTTAGCTTACATACTTGTATATTCATTAAAAAAAAGAAAAAAAAATATTTTAGTCTCTTCTTAAGTTAGTATTCATTACATTAACCACTTTTCACTATGTTTATTATTTTGAAAGAAACTTTAATGTATGATGCATATATAAAATACAAGGAAAAATAATAGGAACACAATCTCTACATATTTATTTATAATATATCAACTATTATTAATATCATTTTAGGTTACAAGTAAAATTTACCTACAAATAAAAATTATATTATTAATACTCCTCAAATATAAAAAAGTATGTATAATTCATTAAATAAGAGTTGTTTTTGTAGTTTTCCAAGCTAAAAGATAATACTACAATAAACATTAATTTCAAGGAAAACTATTTAGGTACTTGAAAAAATAAACGAGAGTAATAGTATTTGTTTGTTGACGTGTTCTTGTTGTTGGTTTGTTTTGTTTTCAACGTAAACTCTTTTTATACTCACCGGAGGTAAGAAATTGGAGTTGGTGATGATGCAATATGCAAGGAGACAGACATAACATACTTCAAAGATTGGTTGCAAGCCCCAGTTAATGAGCCACATATATGCTAAGCATTGCTGCAAAGTAAGCTTATGAAAAAGGGTGCCAATAATAGGACATTGCTTGCTAAAGAAGATCTCAAGCAATCCTGTGGCCCATCTCTTTTGTTGGGCCATTGCAGTTGGGCCACCTCCTGGAGCGAAACCTGTGAAGGCAATTGGGCTTGGTAAACACAATTCTGATCTCCAACCTTTTTTATGTATTGTTAGCCCCGTAAGTATGTCTTCTGTTATTGATCCATATATCCAACCTACCTAAAATTTCATAAAATGTAAACTTCATTTCAATACATTTTGAAAAATAAAAAAACAAAAATATTGTTTTTTTTTTTTTAAAATTTTTTTTAATTTATTTACTCTTACTAGGTACATCGTGCTTTATACACACATACAATTACTAAAGAAAATTGTTTTTTTATTATATATTTATATAAAGATAGCGAAAACTAATTTGATAAGTTAAATAGTCAAAGAATTGGGCATATTTAGTTGGATTAATTTTAAAGGAATATATATTTTATTTCTAAAAACTCTCTGAAATGGTTTGTTTTAAATACCTGTTTGCCCCATGCAGTATCATATTCATATCCACAACTGGCAATTTGACTTGCTATATCAACCATATTCGAAATATTGATATCAATAGGCAAATATGTCCTCCCTTCCAAAGCATAAGCAGCGGATTTCTCAATCTCCTTTGAAGCTCCAAATTTTTGTTTTAACTCCTCCTCTGATATGCTGTTTCCTGAAAAATTGGCTAGAAGGTGTAAGATAAACATTAGAAATTAAATTAATACAGTAAATTATGCTCACGGGAGAGTACAAAAAAATGTTTTCATATTTGATGTTTCAAAAGAATTTTTATATTAATTTAATATACTTAAATTAGGTTATTTTATATTCAAATAAACTTATAATCAAAAAAAGCTAATCAGGAGAGTTTTATTTTTATTTTTTCTTCGGGAAGCAATAATTTTCCTAAAATAGTTCTTCAAATCAAAACATGCCTTGAAGTTTCTCGATCAATAAGAATGATGTTCTTATGTATAAGAATGACACGAAAAACGTTCTTATGTAATGAGCCGCAACGTTGAAGCCTAAATTAACATATTTTTTTTTTTATGATTGAAAGACTAAATGAATTTTTATTTTATATATACAATTAATCGAATGTGGCTACATATACTTTTTTTATCATTGAAATGCTAAATCAACAGTTTTCAATGGACCAAATTAATGTCATAATTTTTTTATAATTGATAGATTAAACATTTAAGTAATGTCAAAAGGCTAAAGAGTTATCACTCGAAAATTTCTTTTATAGGATTAAAGCAACTAATTAACAAAACAGGTACCACTAACTTGAAATCGTATCTTAAAAAGTTAAAATAAATGAAAACATAAATATATCTGTGTTTAGCAACAAGTACCTTTTTTCACTTGATCTGGAGAAAGACCATAAATAACTTTTCTTCTATGTAAGCAGTTTGTTCCCATGTAGAAAGGTCCTTGGAGTCCAGCTAATCCAGCCGCCACGTGCTGCATTTTTCAGAAAGGTTTTATTTTTGGTTTTTTGAGAATAATGAATTGACTTATAAAACTTAAAAAAAAAAGCTTAGTATTTTGCGGCAGCATATATATAATAATAATAAAAATTACAATCTTTGTAGAATGAAAAGAGTTTTCTTCTATATATAAGGATTAGTATTTAATTACAATCACCTTGTACAAAATTGTCATGTGGTTCCCAAAGGGGTCGTCCTTCAATGTAGCATAGAATTGTTGGAGAAATTGAACAAATGCAACTTCTTCTTCTCCTTTGGGGTCAAGCAAAATGCTCAACGCATGATGAACAACTTTTGGATTATTTACAATCATGTCACAATCCACGTTCAACATAAAGGGAGCGTTTGTTATCAACCCGGAGACTCTTGTCTGAAATATAATTGCAAGTTGAATTAAAGAAGCAAAAAAGATTATTAGAGTTTGTGTTGGAAAATTAACATGGCAAGGATGAGAGAAATGAAAGAATTCACAAGATGAATATGCAAGTGAATACAAGAATAAGCTAAGTAGCTCCTAACCTATGACTTCACAAACCTTTCACAAGAATAAGATATGTAGATCAAATGAGGCAATCCATCTGCAAGGTTTTCCTTGTTCTCCCATATAACCTTTCACGTCCATAAATGTAAGCTATATATGTTTTATTAAATGCGTTTTATTTTATTTTTTACTAGCATACGATGAATAAAGAGAACATATACCACTTAAATATATTTTTATTTCTTACCAATTTAATTTTATTTAGTTTCAGCTTTTATTTATTTTTATTTTAATCATCGTAACTTATAATTCCTATCATTATCGTTAAAAAATTCCAATCATTACTTAAAGGATGTGACATATGTATAACATGAAATATATATGTTACGCCATGAAATATAACATGAAATAGTTAAATACAAGTTACGTCATTACTAAGTAATAATATAAATCATTTTTAAAAAAGATAAAAATTGCGAAAATAAAAATTAATATTTTTAAAATATTGAAATAAAATAAAAAAATATATATTTTAACCTAATAACATTGATATGCTAGTATTTTACTAACAAATACCTAACATATCCATAGACTATATGTACAGGATACTAAAGTTATTTTCTAAACATTCAATTCATATAACTATACTTTTATTTATATCAATATCTGCTTTGTGATATAAAGTTTCATTTATGGAAATAAGAAAGAAGAAAATAAGGGTTAAGTGTCCTTAATATATACATTAGTTTTTTTTATCGGCAAAATTTATCAATAGCATAAAGAGCTTGGCTAAGGCACAAGACGTGCAATAACTAAGCACGGCAAAGTTAGGTACAAAAAGATTTCAATTTGATAGAAATGAAAAAGATAAAAAAATTGTAAGGGGTGTCGGCCATGTTTTCTCGTCAGACTTTACTGACAAAATATTTGATCTTTGAAGGATAATTGTCGTCAGAATTTACTGACAAAAGTAGGAGTTTATATGCTTAAAATTATTCCATTGTCTCGACATAATTGATGTGTAAAATTTGGTCATATAAATTATGAAAAGTAAATTTATTAAAAAATAATATTTATTAAAGAATAATTTATTAAAATATTAAGATTTTACTTCTCTGACTCTTGGTCAAATTCACCAGATGACCCTAGAGGCAGTAGACAAGTTCTGCAGGCAGCATGGATTTTTTGCAGATATCATAAATCAGAAAAGCAAGTTTGAAAAGGCTTGCAGAAAATCATACCTGGAAATCAAATGTAAAAAATCTTGCTCAGGAAGCTGCTCAAAAAATTTCAGAAAGAAAAAAAAAAATATTATTAAATCTTTTAAGATAATAATATTTATTAAAAATAAAATTAGCAAAATATCTTCATTTTAACACATTTTTTAAATAATAAAATTACAATCATTTCAAATATATACACTATAATAGAACAAATTAGATTGGAGAATAGTTGTGCTAGATTGACATTCATTATGCGCCAAAATTATCCATGTTTGTACATCAAAATCAGAGGTAGCATATATGTTGCCAAAATTATCCATTTGCATATGCTTGATAAAATGCACACAAAATTCATAATTAATAATACTATTTTTGCAGGAGAAAATTTTATTTATTTATTGAGGGCGAAGATTATAGATTTCTATGTGTAATAACTCATAAATTGTTGCAAACGAATATTTGAGATACTTAGTGTAACAATACTTTATATCGGTTCCAGCTAGTTTTTTTTGTCTGTTTGTATCATTAATAAAATAAAATAGATAAAATTCACTGTTTAAAAATAATTATGACAAGAGTAAATATCTTTATAACAATAAAAATAAAAAAGTTTAAATAATTTTTTTAAATATAATTGAGTGAGAAAATTT
>JAMLFT010007551.1:0-14676 GCA_026544285.1 Pachyrhizus erosus | reverse complement strand
AGAAATTATCAATAATTAAAAATAATTTAAAAATTTAAAAATATTTATTTATTATAAATTTTAATTATAATATAATTTATATATTTTAAAATATTTATTTATTATAAATTGTAGTAATATGAAATAAAATTTATCTTGTATATTATAGGAACTAAAATACTAACTGATAGCAGGTATTTTATCAATTAAAGACTTAATAGTAAAAATTATATAAAATGTTATTAATATATTATAATTTTAATTTCTAGCATGACTCTATTATGTTTGTTTTAATAAAAAAACATTTATTAATTTCTTAATAAACTTCTTCAGCAACCATGAAATATTAATTTATTTTGATGATTAACAAATTACATACGTCACCTTTTCAAAAAATAAAAACCACAATATGTTCCCTAACGTTTAAGGTACGTAGTGGGAAAAACAATCATTAAAGTGCAATTATTCCCTGTTCGTTTTCGTTTACCCAAAACATTTATGAATGTTTATTGCTTTTTTACTCTTGTGGATCTGTTTTATGAATGATTGTTGGCATATAAATGCCAAAAGACAAACATGACATCCCAACAAAATTGGACTCAATTCCATCAATTTTGCTTTATGAATCAATCTCACTCTATTCTTAACTAACTCAACTTCTTGGTACCAGCCAAACCCTAATTGTCCATTTCCCTTTGTCTTTTCTGATTCTCTTGCTCTTTTGCACTTAATTAACCGCCTTGATCTGATCTGTGTTAGTTTCCATTTTTTTTTTTGTTATCTGAGATTTTATAATTTTATTTTCTTTCATGAGAAATAAGTACATTGATTAATGGAGTGAATCTCTTTTGAATTTGTGTTGTAGGTGATCTGATTGGTTCTGTGAGAATTGCGTTTGATTCAGAATTGGGACTTTGGATTGAGAAATTTTAGCCCCTATTTTTGCAGCATAGTTGGAGTTTTGATGAATCCATTTACATTCCTTCGTTATTGGGGAAGGAATGTGAGCTATTGTTTCAATGATTGCAGGGATAGTGAGTGTTTCATAGAATCCTGTTGTATGTTATGATAGGTTGTGGTATTTTAGTCTGCTTGCTGCTGTTGGAATTCTGGGTTGGTGGGATATAGTGAGGGTTTTGAATCTGTTTGTCAAAGGAAGCTCAAGGATTTGGACATGAGAAGCCCCTGGTTCAATAAATTGTCAATCATTATTGGCCATAGACCCCCTGTGAACTGGTTATTCTTGTGCCTAATCAGCCTCCTTGTGCTGATTGTTGTTCTGGGTTCATCTTCTCCTAATATTGTTGATCCGGCGCCCTATATTCCGGTGTCTCTCATCTACACAAACTATAGGAGGGTTAAGGAGCAAGCGGCGGTTGATTATTTACAGTTAAGGTCTGTGGCGCAGGGTGTCTCTAGACAAAGAGAATTCGGCCTTTGTGGCAAGGAAAGAGAGAATTTTGTGCCTTGTTACAATGTTTCAGCCAATTTGTTAGCAGGATTTAAAGACGGAGAGGAGTTTGACCGGCATTGTGAACTGTTAGTTGAAGGAGAGAGGTGTTTGGTTCGCCCTCCTAAGGAATATAAAATTCCCTTGCAATGGCCAACTGGCAGGGATGTTATATGGAGTGGAAATGTGAAGATAACCAAGAACCAATTTCTTTCATCTGGAAGTATGACCAAAAGGTACTTTTTTCTCTATGTTAATTGCTAGAGCGAAGTGACTCTCCTTTGGCCAAAATAGTGTTTAGGCTATATAATAATTGACTGCTTCAAGGAAAGTACTGTGGCTTTTGCAAGGAGTTTATTGGTTCATTATTAATGAATAAGGTTTTTCTAGTTGTATAATTTTGCAATAAATTATCTAGGTTAATGCTTCTAGAAGAGAATCAAATTGCTTTCCATTCAGAGGATGGACTGATTTATGACGGTATGAAAGATTACTCTCGCCAACTTGCAGAGATGATAGGGTTGGGAAGTGACAATGAGCTTCCTCAAGCTGGTGTAAGTCTTCCATTTATCATCACTCACAAACTCGTCTACTTCTGTGACCATAATGTCTGACAAGGCTGGGTTTTGTGCGAAATGGTTTAGTGTATAGTAAAGTCTCTCTTCGATTCTGATTAAGGATTTTGATGTTTTTGTTGCATATTATATTTGACAGCTCTATATTGATCACTTTATGGCAGGTTCGCACTATTCTAGACATTAATTGTGGATTTGGTAGCTTTGCAGCTCATTTGGCATCGCTGAATATAATGACAGTTTGCATTGCTGCATATGAGGCAACAGGTAGCCAGGTTCAGTTGGCCCTTGAGAGAGGCCTTCCTGCTGTGATTGGCAACTTCATTGCAAGACAGCTTCCATATCCTTCATTATCTTATGACATGGTTCATTGTGCTCAATGTGGCATCATTTGGGATGAAAAAGGTAAATATATTATATTATTGTTATGGGTATTAAATTATTAATGAAAATGTCTTTGCTTCCTAAGTAATAGAGTTGTCTGTGGAATTTTTGTTTATACGTGTTCTCTGTTAATGGGTATTAATGAATCGTATGACAATATTTTCTGCCCTATACCATAGGCCATAGCTAATAACATTTGGCTTCTTTAGGAACTTTCTTTTTGCTCTCTAACATTGACATGTTCAACAGATGGAATGTTCCTTATAGAAGTTGATCGTGTTCTTAAACCTGGAGGATACTTTGTGTTGACCTCACCCACAAGCAGGTCACAGGGAAGTTCATCACAGATGAAAAGGAGGAACAAATTGATGCCAATGGAAGAGCTGACCCAGCAACTCTGTTGGACTCTTCTAGCTCAGCAAGATGAGACATTCATCTGGCAGAAAACTGCTGATGTTAATTGCTATGCATCTCGGTAAAGATAGTTGATAATATTGTCTATAGCCTGTTTATTTAAGATTACTAATATCAACTACCATTAGCTCTGCTAAACGCTTGCTCCCATAATTCTTTTAGTAACATGTTCTCTTGAACTGTAGAAAGAAGCATGCTATACCATTATGCAAAGAAGATGATGATGCTCAGTCATATTATCGGCCTCTTCAACCATGCATAAGTGGGACCTCTAGCAAGCGGTGGACTGCAATACAGAATAGATCCTCTGGAACTGAATTGATTTCAGCTGAGCTCAAAATTAATGGAAAGTATTATTTGCAAATGTTTTCAGATAATTTGCTTTACATCTTTCTAACCTTCATTCCCTTTTTGTACTGCTTTGCCTTTTCATTGACATCTCTCTATTTTAGCAGGAGTTCAGCCTGAAGATTTTTTGGAAGACTTACAATTCTGGAGATCAGCTCTCAAGAACTATTGGTCTTTGCTTACACCACTAATTTTCTCTGATCATCCAAAGAGACCAGGAGATGAAGATCCATTACCTCCATTTAACATGATACGTAATGTGATGGACATGAGTGCTAAATATGGGGGGTTGAACACTGCCCTTCTGGAAGATAAAAAATCAGTTTGGGTCATGAACGTTGTTCCTGCTACAGCTTTGAATTCACTTCCTCTTATACTAGATAGAGGTTTTGCTGGTGTTATGCATGACTGGTAAGTTGCTTTTTGTTCTTGGTCTAGGCAAGTTGTGGAGACTCTTGTGAAATAAATATGTGATCGGGTGATTGATTGATCTTTAGGTGTGAACCATTCCCCACGTACCCCCGGACATATGATATGCTTCACGCAAATGGACTTCTTTCTCATCTCACTTCAGAAAGGTGCAACATGATGAACTTATTCTTGGAGATGGATAGAATACTGCGTCCAGAGGTGCACTGGCCTCCTTATATTTATTATCATGTTTATTGGTGCAGCCCAAAGTGATAACTTGATTTTTCTACTACACATAAGTCAAACATTACATTTATTAGCAAAATAATTATCTATGATGAAAATTTCTAGTTATTTGATTCTAGTCATGCATGCTCACTTATCGGTGCAATGCACAATCTTGGACTATTTTTTTTGAAATACAAACAATTGTCTGTCAATGATCTATGAAGCCTAACATTGACATAACATCACATGGCCTGGTAGGGATGGGTCATTCTATCTGATAACATGGGAACTATAGAGATGGCTCGCACACTTGCTGCACAAGTACGTTGGGAAGCAAGGATAATTGACCTTCAGAATGGCAGTGACCAGCGGCTTCTTGTTTGCCAGAAACCATTTCTGAAAAAATGATTGGATTGGTTCTATTATTTCTCACCCTGGAGAATGAACACGCCGTTTTGCTCTGGTAATTCTTCATAACTTCTACTGTATTTGGTGAAGGTGGCATTTAATTCAATTCAAAATTAAACATTATTGGATGCTGTAAAACTATAGTGCTGATCATGTAGGACATGGTATCTGCATTGATCTTGGTGTGGATTCTTTTGTGGACTACTAGACTAGTATTATGTCATGTATGTGTCAAACTATAATTTTGCTGCCAAAATTGTGGGGAGGGATGGAATCTAAGTATATGTGATCATTTAACACTGCAAGAAGCACTTCTACTTTTGGATGATGATGTTTAAGCTGAGATTGAGAACCTGCCAAAAATTGATTCCAACAATTATGCAAATTGAATTTCCCTGCAGCATATCAGAATTGCAACTTATCTGCACACTGAACTGCAAGTTTTTATTGTCGTTTCAATTTCAGGGAATGGATTGTTCAGTAGGCACAGGTTGTATATACTGAATGGAGCCCTGACGTTTTTCCATCTTTTTGCGCAATTGGGTCGGGGAATTGTGGAAGCTGTAGATTGTGGAGGTTCACGTTGAAGTTAGCTCCAATTCATTTTTTTGTCAGAGGTGTTTGTAGTAATTCATTCATTTATATCTTGTTAGCAATTTTTTACTTGATGATTTATTTTATTGATCATTGGACTTTGGACGTAATTGCCGCCCTGTTGAACAATCACACTGATTTTTATAAGAAAATATATGAATGGCCGCGAAATATAAAAATGATTTTGAGATTGTAACACAGTTGGAGCCGCTGCTCACCATACTCAGCATTTTTCTTCTGTTGAGGGGATATGCAGAACAATTCTTAGTTAATTATTTATCATAAAGTACGTAAATCATTGTGAGTTGTGTTACAACGACTCATAATACAGTTTGTATAACAATATTTTCTTTGTTTTTATCTCTCTCCATCACATTATTTATTATTTCATAACATTTCATATTTCTCTTTACTTTCTTTCTCAAAATTGTATAAATTATTTATAAATAACATTTCTTAATCATCATTTAACACATTTAAAGGTTGTGAAAATTATATCAATGCAGAACAAACTCATTAATTCTTAAGATTATAAACATCAATCAACTTAACTTCTCTAAATTCCTATCTAGTTTCTAACTTTACAAAAATCATTCACTTTCACCTTTAATGTTACTACTAAATGAGGTAAAGAAAAAATCAAAATAAATAACTTTTTGCAAAGGTCAAGATTAAAGAATTGGAAAAATCAAAATTAAAGTGACAATTTTAAAGATTAATTTAGATGTATATTGTAATAAACCAAAAACACTTTTCCACATATTAAATAAAAGCTTTTTAATCGTATATTAAAAATAGTTTGAGTGCTTATGAAGTGACCTGATAGACCATGTCTAATTAAATTTTTTTACAATTTTCTCATGACACATCCGACTAAGATAGATCCATTTCATAGCACATTTTAAGTGTTAATGACTGATCAAAATTGATGTTTCCCGCAAACCACTTTTTATAACATCCCACAAACCTTTCATATTAACCTACGTCAATCTAATTCATTCTAAAAAATATATTTCATTCACAAAGCATAAGCTTGCTGTTACAAAAGGCGGTTCAACTTTCTAAGTTAGAATAATTGCAAATAAAAAAACTTAAAACTATGAGTGATATACATAAAATTCTATATCAAACAATAGCAGTTAGAGGGTCTGGAAGTTTCTTCAGGAGCTTGTGAAGGCTTAGCACGGTCATCACCTGCAATTTTATAAAGAAAACGATATATTAGTACTTAGTAATGCATATTAAAGCATGAAAACAATGTGATTCATACAATCAGTCTTAATCATACAAGCGCATAAGTGTTCATATAAAATTTAAAACTAGTTGTCCATAGATTCTCATACATAGACTAATTGGAATCCTTTGGAATGCTTGACTATTTTCACATGCTTCTAAAAGCTTTTAGGATTTGTCCAATCCAAAATAAATGTCTTTGAAATGATAATCCAAAGGTAATTTGGGGTGGTTTGCTAGAGTCTCAATTATTTTGGTCTACAACATAACTCCCAGCAGAAAATGATCTTTCTAAGATTACCTGACCAAAGGAAGTCTCTCATAATTTTCTCTAATTTCTGGGTCACTCCTACCAAAATACAGAAGAGCAAGATATAATAAAGCGGAAAATAGGACAATCGAGCTTGAACTACAGCAATCTAACGACCCGAAGAGTAATGAGTACAGCAGCGCCCTTTCAAACATTGCTGAATTCTTAATAAATGAGCAGCACCTTCTTCATTTTTGAGAAATGAAATCAACTTTTACACCAAGCTGTTTTCTATTTTCTAATAGAAATAGCATTGCATCGTAGTATCATACCATTTCCAATAGTGAGATCAGAGGAATCAAAATTATATGGCAAAAAGAATGATTAATTGATTTGCATTTAGTAGATTTAAAATGAATAAATAAATAAGTCACATTTATGAGCCTACTTAGAACAAGAAATTATACTAAAGGAAGTTAACAAATTGAAAGGATTACTACAAATAACCATCAATAGAACCAATACTACGGCTCAATAGAAACAGTTGACACAAATGTCAAGAATCAACTTGTGCAATAAAGTCAATACCGTAATTAAGGTTTTATGAGCAGCCTGGCAGTATCACTTTAATTGTATTAGAAGTGTAGAAGTAAAAACAAAGGTAAGCGAAAAGACTTGTTATTAATCATTTTAAGTACAGAATTTTAAAAGCCAGCACAGTAAATGTTTAATCCAATTCTTAAAATTAGTAAAGCGTGATTGACATGAACATTCCACAAGAGACCTGCACTATTGCAGTGATCTTTTAAGGTTGGATTATCTTGGAAACATGAAAACTGTAGACGCCTTTCTACCCTTATTCTTTTTTGATAAAAAAAAAATCATAACACAAAAACAAAATAAAAGAATAATAACAACAAATGAAAGAATGCAAATGATACTCAGTAAATGGCACATGCTCATCCTAAACCATTATTTCTAAAGTATGGGTTCACAGAAACCTCCAAATAATTGGCTGGGGGAGGTAGTCTGCATAATTAAGGGCATATATACCTGAATCATGTGCTCCTTGCAGGCCAGATTTCTCCACTGTTGCTAAGCTTAAACATGTCGAAATTTTGTCAATCTCCTGCTTCGTTTCCAATAAACTCTGGTTTTTTACATAAATTTACATAGTCTCTAGATTTACACAGCCTGATTATCAATGTCTGATATCAGTCATTAGCATCTTCAGTTATTGGACTTCTGTTCCTTCTCCTATCCCTAGTAGCCATCTTCTGTCCATATCTCTCAAGTATGTCTGCCAAATCAAACAACCCCACCTCTCTCAACTTTTTCCCCACCTCCTCAAACATACACACACCTTCCTCATTTGAAAAGTAGTGTAAAAACTTATTATAATCAAACCTCGGCACCTCCATTCCTCTGTTGATCACTCTCTCCACATACTTAGTAGCTTCCCGTGACTTCCCTGCCTTCACCATACCACCAACAAAAATAGTGTCAAAATTGACAAGTGGATCAGGCCCCTTCCTTCCCCTCCTCCCCAAATGCCCTTGCAGCAGCATTATATAGGTATGCATAGTCGGCTCACAACCTCTCCTTATCATCTCCCTAAACACCTGAGTCGCCTCACTTGCCCTTCTCAACTTCAGAAGCCCCTTTATAAACCCATGATATACGCTCAAATCCGGTGCCTCAATCCCCTCAAAAACTCGATAAGCCTCTCTAACTCTCCGCCTTGTTAGAAGCCCATACACAACATGCCCCATTGTCGAGTTATCAACACGAACACCCCTCTCGCGCATTTCCTCAAACACCTCATGAGCCAGGGCCATTTCCCCCTTCTTACACAACCACCTAATCACCAACCCATAAGTTGAAACCCCAAGTTCATCCATCCTCTTGAACCTCATAGTCTCAAAGAGCCTCAAAGCCTCACCATACTCATTCACCTTAAAAAGGGTCTCCATCATTTTCTCAACAGCATCAACATCAGGCTCAAACCCCTCATCCTCCATCAAGTTCCAAATCTTAGAAGCCTCGATCAAATCACCCTTATCACAGTACCCTCCAACCAAATACTTGTAAGTCACCCCATCAGGTCTAACCCACTCCCTCAACTTGAAAACAACAAACTTTGCCTCATCAACAAGCTTACACTTACACATTGCCTCAATCACCTTATTCAAAGACCCCAAGTTATACTCACACCCATTGGAATTCATCAAGTGGAAGAACTCCACACACTTCTTAAGCTCCCTGGCAGCCCCCAGAGTCTCCAACGCAATCACGAAGGTCTTGTCATTAACAAAACGACGACGTGCCATGTCGTTTAGAAGTTCCCAAAAGAGGTCGATGTTACGGGACTTGCCTATTACGTCGAGCATTTTGTTGAAGGAGACGGTGGTGTGGGTGAAGTGAGGGTTGGATTGCGTGTAAAGGAAGAAACGGTAAACGGGTCGCCATGAATAGGGGAATTTGTTGCATACCTGAAGGAAGAACTCGTGGGTGAGTTGGAACCCGGACGAGGCGAGTTTGGAGGTGAGTCGTGACTCGGGCGAGTTCTGCTGCTGGTACAGGATGGTGCAGACTCGGAGGAGGTGGTCGGGGTTCACCGGAGAAATGGGATGGTGGTGGTGGTGGCGGCGGCAGAGGGGTTGGACGGAGAGAGGGTTTGAGAATATGAGCGTGGCGGTTCGGCGGAGAAGAAGCATTTATTGTGGTAACCAGTTAGATATTGAGAGGAAGATTTAAACTTTGGAAATGTGACACACACCAGAATTACTGGATATTTTATTTTCATGAACATACTTTTTGAACACTAAACTTATTTTAGAGTTACCTTAAAAAATAAATGCTTTAATGATTAAAATGGTGTCTTTGTTTATTTAAAAATTTTAATTAGGTTTTTATATGTTTTGAAGTATTAATCATGTTTTTTAAAAAAAAAAAAATTATACTCTTTTAATTTAATACACTGTTAATTTACACATTTGATGGTTTTAATTTATGATAAGTCACAATTAAAAATCGTCACTATGTTTATTATTTGTTTTTAAATTAATAAATAAAATATAATTAATTTTTTTTAAAATGACATTAGGGATTCAAATGGACGTAATTAGAATATAATTGAAAAAATATAATTAAAATTATTTTTTAAAAAAGGATTTAATCGAAGTTTAAAAAATATTGAACCTTAATTAAAAATTTTAAATAAATAAAATGATTATTTTAACAATTAAGTCAAAATATATTTATAAATAAAAAATTTGTTTTAAAATTTAATTTTATAAAAGTAAAGTTTAAAATGTTTTTGCAAATTCAGACAATGTTTAAAAATTTAGTGGTACATCTCTCAATGTACCTTCAATTCCAAAATTATAAAGGATCTCCTTATGTAAATATATGTTTAAGGGCCTCCCTATGTAAATATGTGTTTAAGGGTCTCCCAACGTAAACGTGCTATTAGTTTGTCAATTTAAGTTAATTTAAATTTAAGTTTGTAAATTTTAATCTAAATATATACTTATATGGTTTTCAATTAACACCTACAAAGACAAATCTATTTTCTCAATCATTATAATTAAAAGAAAGAAAAGAAGAAGACAATGATACTCAAAAACATCAATAATATCAACATCTTATTTACATATTTCATTTATTTTTGTCTCTCTTTTTTTATCACACCATGATCATATCAATTACTTATCTTTCTTTCCTTTCTTTCTCTCTTAAAGCATTTATACTCCAAACAATGTACAAATATATTTCTTTTATGAAAAACATAGATAGATCTCTCTTGAAAATTGAAGCAAGAAAATCTTTCTCTAAAAAATATATAAATAACTTGCATAATGTTTAAATATTTGAATAGAGCTTGAAAATGTTAAAAAGAAAAATGATGGGTGTAACTAGTCATTCTAAAATTGGAATGCACAAATCTTGACCTTCCATTCGTCCTTTTTGATTCTCAGACTAATATTGGGTCAATAAAGTAAAACAAGTGGATCCACCACCATTTCAATTCCCACATTAACTCTAATGGCACATCTATGACAGAGGCTTTGAGGATATGAAGTAAGCATGGAGTACCTTATAGCTCTTCATTTTCTTAAGGCCTAAGGCTTTCATCTCTTTATAAATTTCGTCCTTGACAAGGAGATTGATGAGCGTGACAATGCTTGAAAAGTTTATGCAATTTGAGGCCTTCCAATAAATGAATGCAGGTATGGTGTCATGATGGTAGTTGGTGTCATGCAATATTGTTTATTTAAGTGAGTTGAACAAATGATACACAAATGAAATCTTCATCATATATCCCAACAAGACATGGACCTTTTTCCTATTATGAATCTTTTTGTAAGAGTAATACAATAATGTTAGTAAAAGAAATCAGAAGTGAGAACTTTATAATAAGACAAAAAAAATGTTATAATGCCAATATCAAGATATAAGAAATGTTTTCACAATATGACATTTTCATATCTAAGTTAATATTACTTTTTTCAACAAAAAATTCTTGGTGTAGGTATTTAGGCTTGTTCGTACTTTGAAGGAACATAGAAAACCTCTCAAACCTATTTAGGCTTAATCTAATAGTTGGAACCTTATGTTCAACAACTTGCCAAATCATTTCGACAACATCATTTTCCTTATAAGGGAAGTGAAATTCAAATAAATGTTCAACCTCATTCAACTTATTCCATATTTAGGTTCATTCTTCTTTAACAATATCCCTAATGAAGTTTATGTTATAATCAAAGATGTGGATGAATGTCAAGTCTCTTAAAATCGATGATTTTGATGATAATAAAATAATATTATAATTTAATGGATATTAATTGTTTGATAAGTATGTTCACAAGAATATTTCTTAAACAATAGAAAGGTAGTATTTTTTTTAACTCAAATACATAAAACATAAGCAAAAAATGTTAAGCGTCACAAACACTTAAAACGTTGGATACGTCTAATTGATATTTTTATTTAATATATGTCCAACATGTGTTTACAAAAACTATACATCCTAGATATATAATTTGAAAATACTTTTTAAATCAACATAAGTCCTAAAGTAATATGAGACTTATTTTCTATTTACACATTTATTATGTTTAAACCAATGTTACACGTTTTCAAATGTCTAGGATAATTGCAATTATAGTTTACTTCTAATTTTATCCTTATTGTTTCTTTAACATTTAAATTCAAATGAGCATTTAATGAAAAACAACAAACATGATGAAAACAAGCAAACTTTCAAATCAAAAGGACTCTTGAGCTTTTAAGTTTGTCATAAAAGAAAAGACTGAAGTATGAATGTTTAGAATAAAAATTTATTTGTCAAAACTCAAAGCAAAAATAGGAAAATATAAAGGACAAATATATTTTATCTCCTCTAACAATAGTTGAACTCCTTAGTATGAAAATGTGAAGAAGAGTCATACATTTAATGTATAATAGAACAACAAGAAGAAATAAAAACATTGAGTCACTACGAACATATTTCATCTTTGCCTATAAATATCATTGCATAAAGACTTTAAAGAAACTAGCAAAATACAAAATTTTGAACAAACTCTACCTTAAGCTTTCATACATCTTATATTCTTAAATTTCTTTTTAAGGTTTTGCTTTCTAAATATTTCATATCCTTAGCTTTGCTAAGTTGTAATTTGTACTAAATTTTCATATCCTCGCATTATGAGTTACTATATCTTGTAAAAATTTGTTAAAGCCAAAAGTGAATTAGTATAAAAAGAATGTTTTGGATAATTTAATCAGGTAATTAAGTGTTGTAGCAAAAAATGACAGTAAAAGAATACTTATGTTAGGAAGACAAAAGTAACTTAGAGAATACCTGTGTATAGCTAGGAGTGACAAAGTCATCAATCGATTTGTAATCAAGTTTTGATTAGTGAAATCTTGTGTTTAGGAAGAACTAGGTGTAACTCAAAAGTTAGAACAAACTAGTATAAAACGTTTTTGGTGTGTGCTTTTCCTTCATATTTTATATGTCATGTTAGTGAAAATTATTTTCCATTCTCTATACATCTTTTATAAAAGGCTTACAAAAGGTTTGTGAAAATCATGTACACTATTCAACTCCTTTTTTAGTGTATTTTTGTAACCATTTAGTTTATTAGAAAAATTTCTTTAATGGTATTACTAGTACTAACAGATATGTAGAACTTAGAGTAGTCAATGACATTTTCATTTTCATATGGTAGCTAAATTTCATCATTAATAATGATAGGGACACAATGACTAACAATGACATCAAACAAACGATTTTATGAAGAGGTGTCATTGATTATGTTGAGGCAAAAGTTGGAAGCATGCATGCCTTTTGTTGCTTTATTAATTCCATCTTTGTGAATACTTCTAAAGAAAAAATGCACATCCTTTTCATCTTTTAAAAGATTAAATAACTCTTGTTGTGCTAAACCTCCCTAATCATAAGGAAAAAAAATTCAAGATAAGCAAAATTAATTTACAAAGAAAAATTTAATTATAATGCAAGTAAGAGAAGGAAATAAATGGTGAATTTGCAAAGTGTTGAACTCTTATCATACATGCTTCTAAAAGTGATGTTCATTCCATTTAAGGAACTGTATTTACACCAGATTTTATGTATTTTTGTAGGCACACAAGAGATGCCATGGGATTGGAATTTAGATTGAGTTATCAATAAGATGGACTCATAGCATTTATAAACATGAATACATAATCCTTCTAGGAGATATGATTCATTTGTGTAGTAATTATGAAGGTAATTGGGAAAAGTCAGATCTCAAGAGAAATAAGTTTAGGTATGTAGCATGCATGATAAAAAAATCCAACTTTTTTTCTAGTGTGTTTAGGAAGTAAGCATGAATGCACAATAACATGTGATAACTATTGTCTCATAAAAAACATGTCATATCCAAACACAATAGGTTTGTTCTATTTATTATCCCCAAAATTACAAAACATATGTACAATTCAGACTATTGAAAACAAAAATTACAATAGAATTAGACACCAAACAATAATTCCTAAAAATTTCAATAATCCCATATACAATTGATGGAAGTGATTACAAGACAAATTACATTTATTTTCTACTTGTATAAATAAAAATCATACTTCACAACTTTCCTTATAATTCTTTTAGACAATTTACTTCATCACATAAATGATATTTGAAATAATTGGACATTGCTAGGTTCATACTATTACTTTCCTATTTGAAGTAATTTATCCTCAAATCAAGTTTAGCATATGAATCAAATAAGGATAATTCAATTATAATAAAAGTGACATTTATTTGATACTTACCACGAAGAACAAGTTCATAAGCTTTATCATTTATATTATAGAAAGCAATGAATTGCACCATCTTAGAACATTTGTCCATAACCACAAAACCAAAACCTTTTGGCCCTTCAAGCCTTATGGCATTTATTTTTCTCTTTTTCTCTTAATTTTTTTCTTTTTTCTCCCTTTTTCTTTTGATTGCTCATATTTTTCTTCACTCTTTTCTTTTATTCTTTCATTACTTTTTCTTTTGCTTTCCTTCACTTTCTTTATTTTCTTATCTTTATTTGGTTTTCAAAGAATTACTTTTGAGACAAATAAGTACTTTCTTGCTTATTATGAACAAAAGAAAACTTTGTAATTTTCTATGCAAACCTCTTTGACTTGGTACAAATATCCTTTTTATGGTTGCCTTCATTTCTTTTCATGTACAAATAGACATTTCTTCATATCTACAATAGGTATGCCAATAGGACAAGCCTGAGATGGGTATGTCATTTCTTGTCTCCATCCCTAATCCTTGATAGGGATAAAATTTTGTACTCATTTTCACCCTCGTTCCATAGGTATACTCGCCTCATCTTCATCCTTGCCCACTAAAATGATTACTACTTTATAATATATGTATATATGTGTGTCTAATTTTAAATTTAAAACTAATTTTAGAGTATGTTTGACAAGACACTTAAGGAGTTTATAAGCTTATTTAATTAGCTTATATAACTTAGTTGACTAATAAGCTATACAAATGTAATGATTCAAAAGATAACTTAGTCCATTACATATAAAAAAAAGATGTCAAGTCTCATCAAAAGATGAAATAAATAAGGGAAATATAATAATTATATTTTTAGGGATGAGTATAGGGAGGAGATGAGGTGGGTAGTTAGATACTCATCCCTGTTCCAATTCCTATTTTAAAAAGTCAAGTAATACTTGTACCTATGCCTAATTAAAGTGAACGTTCTCCATCAAAATTGGGGTGTGTAACATCCCAAATCCATATATAATATTAATTTAAAAGTTTACTTTTATCATAGTATGTGGTGAATGTTTAAAGGAATGAATTGATAAATAAATAAATAAGGGAAAGAGTA
>JAMLFT010007550.1:0-14677 GCA_026544285.1 Pachyrhizus erosus | reverse complement strand
AATAATAATAATAATAATAATAATAATAATAATAATAATAATAATAATAATAATAATAATAACAACAACAACAACAACAACAATAATAATAGGAATAATAACAAGTAAATCGATAAAAATAATGAATAATGATAAGACATAGTTGAAGTAGAACAAAATTAGTTTAATATCAGTTCAAAAATTAAAACTAGAGTAATTTAGGCAATCATTTTATTTCGACAATCATTAACGGTGAGCGTGGGTGACCTAATGTAATTTAGAATCTAGAAGAGACAACATTTCTATTACCTGGATAAATTTATAATCAAGATAATGAGATAATAATAATTCAAATAACTAAGTAAACAATGGATAAATAGGAAAGATGAATTTGTAGAGATCTAAGTATGGTTAACTCAGATTAGGTGAATAAAATAGTAATAATAATAATAATAGTGTTGATGGTAGACAATCTTAATTAATAGGAAAATGACTGAGGTTAGAAAATAATTCAAAATCTTTACATGTTATTTTTTAAATTCCTTCATCTTTGTATTTATTTTTTTTCTTGCTTAATACGTGATTCTACATTAATTTACTATTGATTGATTAAGGATGAGAATGGAGACTTGAAATTGTTAGGGCTGAATATTTTGCCTCTTTTACTAGAAAAGATGAATTTTATGTCTGAGACATGTTATGATAAAAGAACATGGTTGAATGTCTTTAGTGATAGAAATTTTAACAAGAAGGATAGTATAGGAAACGTATTAAGCTTCCTGATGGTGACGGGTCTCAATGTGAATGGTAGAGTTTAGTGCATGCATAACCTATCAAAAGACTTGAATCTCATAAAGGGGTAAAAGTCTGTGTGGAACAAGGAATCTACTAAGAGTTTGAAAGACTTGTGGATCATAAAGGTGGACCTCACCTGATGATTTGTGTTGTGTCAGTACCTAAAGTAAAGACCAAGTCATAGAGGTTGAAGAAGTTGTTCACACATTACATGACATTATCATGTGTGAGAATTAAGGCTGGAGTATTGCACGAATTGAACACAGCAGGTGCCTGAGGAACATTCGTAGGCTCTCGACGAGTCCTTAGGAGTAGTATAAGGTGCCAAGTTGTGACAACTTTGAGATGAGAGGGATTCACATAACCAACTTGGTGTCTCCGACAAAGTGGAACATTACCATGATTCGATTGAGAGTATCTTGATTAGTTGAACCAGACAGGGTATGTACTCCTGATTGTCACCCAAAAAGAAAACATTGGATTAAATACTACATTTCGTGTAAGTTCTCTTGGAGGTAGAAGTTTTAGATGCATCGAGGGCCCTAAAATACGATTAGTAGAATATATTAGTAGGTATGACGCAATAAGGAGAGGGTACGCGATAGAAGATATATTTTATTTCTTTATTGTATTTTCGTATTTGTGAATGCTTGAGGATGGATGTCGCACTCCTACAACCCCCACTTTTTAGATGAAGATGTCAGACACGAGCCTGTCAACCTTTAGGCAGTAGGAGCGACTCCTAGCAGAGTAGTGAGGATGGGTCTGGGTAGTCAAAAATGATATGTCGACCAGAGGAAAGACACCAAACATTACCTTGACAGATTTTGAAACTACGATGATTACATGTAAACCTTTTGTGTTTTGGCTACATATCATTTGTATATTTTAAATTATAGATGTAATGAATGTAAGCACTCCTACAAGGAGAAACACTAATTTGTAACTCATTTAACTTGTATTAATTGTATAAGTATTAGTTTTATGTCTAGACCTGGATGTTAAATAGACTAGTCCACTCAATTTCACCTAATGGGATGAAGGATAACATCATTGTTGTTTGTACTTTGTTATCGTATATTTAATTTTCTTACTCGAAAACTTATTTTAGAAAGAATGACAAAATTTTATTTTGCGTTTGAAATTAAGTACAATTAAGTATTGTTTTATTTAATAAAAGGATGATTTGTGGATTTCAAAAAATTTCAATGGTTATTTAAGAATAATAAAATGGGTGTTATAATTAGTTGGTATCAGAGCGGTTCGTCCTACCAAGCTTGTGGTATGGACCTAACTAGGCGTGTGGCGTGTGAAAATGTTTGAATCTTGCACTACTTGGGGAATAGTGTAGGATAAATTGTTTGATGGTGCGTTAATTTTGAATGATAATCACATTAATGACTTGTTTGAACCTCACCTTGTACGTAATAAATGATAGAGTGGGGTGAAAAACCTGGTTGCTAGGGATGTATATTCTTGTTATAGAACCATAAAATAAACTCATAATTCGTTGTAACAGTAAAGTAAATATGGTTTATTTTTTGTGATTTCAAGCATAAATGGTAGGTAGACCAGCTAACTCATCTACGCAGAGACTTTTAGAGCGCATGACTTAGCTCTTGGAGCGCATGGTACAGGATTGGAATAAGGAGCCCACTGAGTACAAAGGGTTAACGACATTAAAGAAAAAATGACCCACCTAAATTCAGTGGTTCCTTCAACCAAGAGGGAGCCTAAAACTAGATCACATAGATCGAGAAGATTTTTACTGCCATGTCATGCTTAGAAGAACATAAAGTGAACTTTGCCACCTTTATGTTTACGGGTGAAGTAGAGAACTGTTGGTGTATAGCTAAACCCACACTTTCGAGGATTGGTAATGTCATACCTTGGGAGGCATTCAAGCAAAAGTTTTTGGACAAGTATTTTCCAACCGACTTTTGATAGAGGAAGGACATGGAATTTCTGGAACTGAAACAGGGAAACACGTTAATGGGAGAATATGCGACAAAATTTGATGATCTATTAAAGTTTTGGCCGTATTTTGGAGTAGAAGATGGGCAGACAATCTACTCACAGTTTGAGAATGGCTTGCGGGCTAACATTAAATAGGTCGTGGGGTATCTTAAGATAATCAACTTCCACACTCTAGTCAACAAGTGCAGAATTTATGAAGAGGATACTTGGGTGAGACAAGCCTAGTGGAGAACAGGAGGTCCATGGAGGCACCCTAGAAAGACCTTCAACAACCAACAAAGAAGCCTTATTAGAGACCACCACAATATGGGGTCGGGCTAGCTTAGAGGTAGTTAGTGGGGAGTTTGATGTCAACAACTCCATGCTCTGAGGCCAGCACCCTAGTCAGATGCTTTAGGTGTGGCGGACCCCACTTCTTGATAAATTGCCCACAGAAGGTCAACACCTTCCACCACTATGGTAAGGCAGGTCACATACAGAGAGATTGCTAGGCACTAAAGAAAGGGGTAGCAAGTGCTAGAAGGTCCACAAGGAGCACGTCGAGTCAGACCACCAAGAGATCCAAAGTGATAGGAGAAGTCTTTGTTATGAGTGGGTCTAAGGCTACTTTATCTTATGATCTCATTCGAGGTAAGTGCATCAAAAACAGTAAGCTCTTGGATGTATTATATGATTTAGGTGCGACACATTCTTTTATATCACATGCTTATGCTAGATGTTTGTCTTTACCTATGACCACCTTATCATATGAATTGTTTGTTAGTATTCCTATGAATAGACAAGTCATTACTAAACAAGCTTGTCTAAACTGTCCTATAACCATAGAAACTGAAACTTCTTGATAAATCTAATTTGCCTTCCCTTGTCTAACTTAGATATTGTTTTGGGGATGAACGAATTGTCTTAAAACCACGTCATCCTGGACTATCACCATAAGACCTTGATTTTTTAAAATACTAACCAAGATGTTTGTGAGTTTTTGAGATTAAACTATGTCGAATCCAAATGTGAGATGAAGGGGAACTTTCAAGGTTAAATGGCTATTTTCTAAACAAGAGCAGAGGTGGATCTGGACGTTGGTAGTATTTCGGTGGTACACGAGTTCTTTGAAGTATTCCTTGATGGCCTGACGGAGTTGCCACTTGAGAGAAGTAGAGTTCACCATAGATCTCATCCCAAGTTCTAATCCAATTTCTATCACTCTATATAGGATGTTTCCAAAGGAGTTGGTGGAAGTGAAAATTTAGTTTAAGGAACTATTGGATAAGAAATTCATCAAACCCAGTGTGTCACCATGGGGAGCACCAGTATTATTGGTGAAGAAGAAAGATGGAAGCATGCGATTATGCATAGATTATCGCCAGTTGAACAAGGTCATTATCAAGAACAAGTATTCGCTTCCCAAAATTGATGACCTCACGAATCAGTTAAAGGGAGCACAAGTATTCTCAAAGATTGATCTACAATCAAGATACCACCAAATCAAAGTAAAGAAGAAGACATACCAAAGATAGCCTTTCGGACGCGATATGGACATTATGAATACCTAGTTATGCCTTTTGGAGTGACAAATGCTCCTGCTATCTTCATGAACTACATGAACTGAATCTTCCATGAATATCTAGATCAATTTGTGGTAATTTTCATCGATGATATTCTAATCTATTATAAGACTCAAGAGGAGCATGCCAAGCATCTAAGGATTGTTGTAACGACCTAAAATTTCTACTATTTTTTTTCTTCATTTTTAATTACAATCAAACAAACAATTGAAATTTACTTTCATTAATTAATTTACATAAATGTACATCAAAAGTTTCATTACTCATACAAGACAGAATTCTACAGTTTAAGATTCTCCTTCGCCCATATAGTTTTCAGATGGATCTTCCTTTTCAGAAGATTCTTCTCTTGGAGATGGCCTGCTGTTAGTGAGAGTAGAGGTAGAAGGTTGGCGAGGATTATTTGGTAACCTTCTTCTAGGATGTGATGGAACTCTGGAAGGAGAATATGAGAATCTAGGAGGTACAACTTGAGTTAATACTATAGGGACGTCTATCTGGCTAGGTATAGAAGTTAAAAAGGGTTTTGCAAAGAAGAAGGTAAATCAGGCATATCCAGTATAGGTGTCTAGTTGGTATAAGGTGTAACATCCTATTTTTTAAATACATACATACATACATACATATATATATTAGAATGTAATTTTGATGAATTATTATTATAGAATATAGAATTATAAGGAAAAATAAATATTAGAATGTTATGAAAAAAAAAGGAATCATAATTAGATAAGAACTTGAATTAAATTAATTAAGAAACTATAAAATAATATTAAAAAGAATAAGTTAAAAACAAATTAATTAGAAAAATAAATAAGTAAATTAATAGAAAATAAACTCTAAGAAAATTTTGATTAGATATAAGCAACAAAAAAGAGATAAGGAATTAGGAAAATAAATCACAATTAATAAATCTAGATTTTTAGAAAAAAAAATGCATTTTATAATTAAATTATATAAATATAAGAAATTAAATAAAAAGATTTATGAAGTTTATAAAATTATTATTAATAAAGAAAATGTAGGAACAGGTAGAGAAAAAATATAAAATAACTTATAGAAATTTTAGAAAAAAATTTGGAAGTAAAAATAATAATTTTAAATAAAAACAGAATATAAAATAAAAAGGAAAAGAAATTCAAAAAGAGGGTAGGAAAGGCTTGAACCCAAGGCGCGAGAGAAGAAAAGAGAAAACACGCCTCGTTGCCAACTGGGCTACCCACTAAGGGTATCATAGATGCGCTTTGTTTAATACATAAAGGAAAACAGGGAATATAAGAAATAAAAGTGAAAAAACAAAAGGGGGTTTGGCTGGGATTCAAACCCACCCCTTAGGCACAAGTGAGGAAGAGAGGAATGTAGGTTGCTAGTGAGACTATTAGGCCCATCGTTGGTAACTTAGCAAAATAAAATATACATATTCATTCGTTATTTCTCTTCTTCTTCAAACCGCCATTGAAGCTCATCTTCAACCACGAGAATCCTCTACTATAGTTGCCGCCCAACTTAGACTTCAAGCCTACCTGGCTCACCACACCTTACCCTACCCTCTAGGATTAAAATATAGTAACTAGGGCGGTGGAAGACACTATAAAACGCCACCGAAGTTGAGCTCGAAAACACAGAAAACTCAGAGAACCTTTCTCTTCGATTCTCTCTAAACACTCACCGAAATTACTTCGTTTCAATCCCTAAAGCTTTCAATCATGCCAAACTTCGAGTTTTCTAAAGAAACTCTAAGAAAAAAGCAAGGAATCGTGATCTGGAAGACTCGCCGAAGCTTTACCGAAAACTACAAATTCTTCATCGAAATATTTTGAATTTAGGTAGGAGGAGTTGTCTTTTCTTCAACTTTGATTCCTAGAACCTTTCTAAGTTAGTTGAATTTGAATTCCTAAAGGTTTAACGATCTACGGTAGTTGAATTCAAGAAAAAAGAATTGAAATCGAAACTTGAAAATTTCAAACTCATAATGTTTTGATTCTATCATTCTAAGTTGTTATTGATAAAATTTCTTATTGGGTAAGCTTCAAGATTGATAATTGATAGGTTCGGGAAACATAATTCATTATTTTTTACACAATATGATAGAAATTGAATTGAGCCCAAAATCCAGATTTTGCTCGTGTTGATTTTTGTATAATTCAAAGATTCCAAGTGAAAAACTAAGATTTAGTGATGAATTCTTGTTGGAATTGATTTAAAATCACTAAATAACCAAGAAATGAGAGGGAGTGAAGAATAAAAGAGATTTTAAAATAAAATTTTAACCAAAAACTAGTGTCTCGAGGAAGATGAAGAAGATAATGGTTAAATACCATTCTACCCTTAGGGGCAAAAATTACCAAAATGCCCCTAGGCCAAGAATTATTGGATTTTTCTGTTTATTTTTCTAAATTAGAAAAAGAACAAAATAAACCTTTGTTCCATACTATATCAAAAATACTAAAAAATTACTTAGACATAAATTTTAGTAGCCTTAAAGATTTTACTAAAAGACCAAAATACCCTTAAAAATGAATTTAGAACTTTTACTATTTTTGTTATCTTAAATCAAAGAAAAGTTAGCTAAAACCTTCTACATTTGAAATAATCAAGCTTATATCCATCTTAAGACAAAAAAGTGACAAGAAAAATGATTAAAAATAAATTTTTAGGAAAAATGACCAAAATTCCCCTAGTTATTATTTTCAATAAAATTTTGCAATTCTAAATAATTTTCTGAAATCAATAGAATAAATACTATTATATATCTGTTTCAAAATTTAGAAAGAAAATTTTTTTAAAATTAAAATGACCAAAATACCCCTTTTTATGAGAAAATGGCTAAAATACTCTTCTTATAAAATTTATCCAAATTGATTTAAAAGCTATTTTTTAATAGCTCATTGCATATTAAAGTTTCATTATTATCCAATGCATGAAGATATAATTTTTTTTTTTACAATAAAACACATAATGGTATGTCAAATGACTAAAATGTCGTTTTTGTCATGCTTAAGGAAATGTGAAATTTTTAACTAAAAGTTTGAATATTCTTTTAATTTCCCTTATAATATGTGTACTATCCTTGTTGATATATTTTAGCTAATTTATGATCATGAAGTATTTTCAATGAAAACCCTAAGATAGTAAACAATGATAGATGAAAAAGTTCAATAAGTCTCCTTGACTTAAAGATCTCTTCCACAGTATGAAATTGGCTAAAAAGAGCCAATAGTGGTGGATAAATTGGCCAATTGGTATTATTATAATTGAATGATTGCTACAAAGTGGGATTTTCCATCTATGTATGTTTCTTGGGATCTTGTACCATGAGACTTGATAAAAAAAAAGGCAGAATGAAGTGGCTAAATCATCATTCATGAGAGATACAAGCATGGAAAAATGTAACAGGTTGACTATAAAAGATACCTAAGGAATGCATGCAGGTTGTGGAAGTCTTTAGGGGTGTAAAGGCGCCAAGTTTGTGGACTGTCCTAGAACAGGAAGTCACACAGAGCCGGCTTGGTAACCCCAACAATGCATAGCATTACGAAGGTCGATAAAGAGTATTTGAGTCTTGGACCAGCTCAAGATATGTACTCCTGATCGTCACCCAAAAAATTACAATTTATGGATAAAATAATACATTTCGCATAAGTCCTCAAGAGTTAGTAGTAAGAGGCACCAAGAGATCCCAATGCGATAAGCAATAAATTCATAGGACACATTATGGTGAGTTGAGAGTAAACGATTTACAAGTACGCCTTTACGCTATTATATGTGTTTGATGGAGAATAGGCGACTCACTCCTACAAATCCTATATTTTTTAGGACAAGATGACTGATGATTACCAACTCTTGTTCCACTTATCCATAACCCACTTTGTGGAAGATGGACCAGAGATCCCTTATACCAGCTAGACACCTATACTGGATATGTCCAATTAGTTTCTTCCCTGTAGAACCCTTTTCAACTTCGATACCTAGTTAGATAGACCTCCCTATAGTATTAACTCAAGTTGTACCTACTAGATTTTTAGATTCTCCTCTTAGAGTTCCATCACATCCTAGAAGAAGGCAACCAAATAATCCCCGCCAACCTTCTACTGCTACTCTCACTAGCACCAGGCCATCACCAAGAGAAGAATCTTCTTTTCTGAGAAAGAAGATTCATCTGAAAACTATGGAGGCGAAGAAGCTCCTCAAATATTCATTTTCTATTTTTCCTAGGCCACCGAACTCTTGATGTACATTGATGTAAATTAATGAATGAAAGTTAACTTTCCATTGTGTGTCTAATTGTCATTAAAAATGAATAAATAAATTGGTAGAAATTTAGGTTGTTACATAAGGGATCTCTAGTCCATCTCCCACATAGAAGGGTTATGGATAAGTGGAACAAGGGACGGTAATCATCAATCATCTTGTCTTGAAAAATATAGCATTTGTTGGAGTGAGTCACATGTTCTCCATCATACTTATATAATGGTGTACCAGCAAATTGTTTACTTTCAACTCACTGTAACGTGCTCTATTAAATTATTACTAGCACATTAGGGCCCCTCACTATTTCTTACTACTAACTTCTAAGGACTTATGTGAAACATATTGTTTATCCATAAATTGTAACTTCTTGGATGACGATCGTGAGTACATATCTTGAACTGGTACAAGACTTAGATACTTTTTACCAATCTTGGTAATGCTTTACATTGTCGGGGTTACCAAGTCGGCTCTATGTGACCCCTTATTCTAGGTAGTCCACAAATTTTGTGCCTATACACCCCTAAGGACTTTCACTATGCATACATTCCTTAGGTACCTTCTATAATCAACTTATTGCATCTCTCCAATCTTGTATCTCACACTTATTATGATTTAACTTCTAGATTTCTGCCTTCTTTTGATCAAGTCTCATGGTACAAGATCACAAGAAACATTCATAGATGGAAAATCTTGCTTTATAGCAATCATTCAATCATAATAATATCAATTGGCCAAATTATCCACCGCTATTGGTTCTTTCTAGCCAATTTCATACTACGAGAGGGATTTTTATGTCAAGGAGGCTTATCGAACTTTCATTTGTCATTGTCTTCTATCTTAGGGTTAAAAATGTGAATTTCTTACTACTAGGATATTTCATGAGTAGAAATAAGACTAATTATATCAACAAAGATAGTACATATATCATGGGGGGAAATCAAAAGAAAGCTTAGTTAAGAATTTCACCTTTCCTTAAATTTTGACAAGAACGACATTTGTCTTTTTGCATATCACTTATGTGTTTTATTGTAACACTTCTTATATCTTCATGTATCGATTAATTATGAACCCTTAACAAGAAAATTGGAATGAACTATCAAAATTTATATTTGAAGTAAAATTGGGTAAATTTTATAAGACCTTTTAGTAATTTATTTATAAAAAGGATATTTTGGTCATTTCAAATTTTATAGAAATTTTTTTCCTAATTTTTAAAAAGAGATATTTAAAAGTATTACTTTTTTTATTTTCAAAAAGATTATCCAAATTTACAAATTTTCTGAAAAATAATGACTAGGGGCATTTTGGGCATTTTCAAAAATTTTCATTTTTGATTAAATTTATCATTTTTATAACTTTATAAATATTGTGAACCTAGAAATATCAATATAAGATATCCTGACTAACTTCCCTTGAATTTAAAATAACAAAACTATAAATTTTCAAAGGAACGGTATTTTGGTTTTTTTCACATATTTAATTTTATGTGGATTTTTCTCATGTTCCTAACTTTAAAATGAATATAAGTTTTATTAATTTATGCATAGAAAATTCCTAGATAATCTATCACTAAATTAGATTAGCAAAATAGAGGAAATTTAATTTTTCATTACTAGGAGTATTTTAGTCATTTTGTAAAATTATAAGTTTAACAAATTTTCATAATCATTATTTAACCTTTTTGCTATAATATAGAGCAAGAGTTCCTTTTTTATTTTGTTCCTAGACCTTGGATGGTGAGGATAACAACATTGTAGGATCTTGGAACTAGGGGTATTTTAGTAAATTCTTCACTTAGGGGCAAAATGGTCATTTTGACCATCTTATTTCTTCTTCCTCAAGAAACAGGACATTGTCTTGGATTGCAATTTCTTTCAAATTCTCCTTACTCCTCTCTTATTCTTATTTTGTGTTTATTTATCAAACATTGAATCATTCACAGTCGAATATTAATCTATTAAACATTAAATACTTAGAATTTAAACAATTAGATACTGAAGAACAAGAACGAAGTTACAAAGCTCGTTCAAAATTTGATTTTCAATTTTCCATTTTAATTCAAGAAAATTTCCCAACTACAATGATTCGGACACAATCAAAATAGCTTATCCTGACCAAAATTGAATCAATTATGGCATTGATAGACAAAATTGAGTTATTCGAGTTTCAAAATTTTAGTTTTCCAATTTCAATTTGATTTTTGAGAATTCATTGACTTTAAAACATCAAATTCTCATAAATCCAAATTCATATATCCTAAAATAGGTTTAGTAATTAAATTTGAAGAATAAGCGACTCCTCTTACATTAATTCAAAATTTTTGACAAGGATTTGCAACTTCCGGCGAAGCTCCGACATTCATTCAAATTCACGATTCTTCCACTATTTCTTCAAATTTCTTTAGCAAACTTGATGTGCGGAATGATTCAAAGCTTTAGGGATTGAAACAGAGTAATTTGGGTAAGTGTGTAGAGAGAATCGAAGACAAAGGTTCTTTGAGTTACTATATTTTAATCCTAGAGGATAGGGGTAAGTGTGGTGAGTCAGGCAGGCTCGAAGTCTAGGTTGGGCAGCAACTGTAGCAAAGGAGGTTCGAGGTAGAAAGAGGAGCTTCCATGGCGGTGAAGGAGAAGAAGAACGGAGAAAGGATATAGGATTTATTTTATCCTAAAATGCCAACAATGGGACTATCGGTCTCAATGACAACACACATTCCTCTATTCCTCACTCGTGCCTAAGGGGGAGGGTTTGAATCCCAACCAACCCCCTTTTGTTTTCTCTGCTTTTATTTTCCAATTTATTTACTCATTTAGTCTTTATATATTAAATAAAGCACTTTTATGCTACCCTAAGTGAGTAGCTCAATTGGCAAGGGGTGCACTCTTCTCTCTTCCCCTCTCGCATCTTGAGTTCGATTCTCCCCCATTTTCTTTCTAATTTCCCTTTCTTGTTTTTTTCTTTTCTTTTTCTTTTTATCACTTTCTATTTTTATTTTTTATTTTTATTATTTTTTTACTTCTAAAATTCCTATAAATCATTTTATATTTTTCTTTAGCTATTTCTATATTTTCTTTGTCAAAATAATTTTTGCAAATTTATTTATTTAATTTTTATTTATATTTTCAATTATAAAATTCAATTTATCATTCTAAATATCCAATTATTATTTTTAATTTTATTCTTCCCAATTTCTTTATGTCCTATATTTATTTAAATATTTTGAAAAGTATATTTACTTATTTTAGAAATTTTATCAATCTTTGTTTATTTTTTAAAACTTATTATATTAATTGTCTTTATATAAAATAATTATTATTCTTACCAAAATAAATTCAAGATCTTTATTTAATTTAAGATTTCCTTTCTCTTCTTCTAATATTATTTCTTTTTTTCATAGGTCTAAATCTTCACATTAATTAATTATTAATATTTATAAATCCTAAGATATATATATATATATATAAATTAAAAACATGATGTTACAATTGTACTACAAATAGTAAAGGAACGACAGTTATACGCAAAACTCTCAAAATGTGAGTTTTTGTTAAAAGAAGTGAGTTTCCTAGGACACCTGGTGTCTAAAGAAGGGATTGTTGTAGATCTAGCAAAGGTTGAGATAGTTATGCAATAGAACCCTCTAACAATCGTCATAAAAATTAGAAGCTTCCTAGGCTTAGAGGGTTATTACAAGAAATTCATTGAAGGATTTTCTAAGTTAGCTTTGCCTCTTACTAAGTTAACAAGAAAGGGTCAAGCCTTCATTTGGGATCAAACAAGCAAGAATAGTTTCCAAGAACTAAAAAAGAGATTGACCATTGCACTAATCTTGATTCTGCCAAATCCTAAGAAAAATTTTGACGTGTACTATGATGCCTCGTGCCAAGGCTTGGGATGTGTGCCAATACAAGAGAGAAGAGTAGTCGGCTATGGTTCGAGACAATTGAGACCCCCTAAAGGGAACTACCTAACACATGATTTGGAGCTAGTTGCTCTGGTTTTAGCCTTGAAGATTTGGAGGCATTATCTTTATGGATCTAGATTTGAAGTATTTAGTGACAACAAGAGTCTGCGGTACCTATTTAATCAAAAGGAGCTGAATATGAGGCAAAGAAGATGGATGAAGTTTTTGGAGGATTATGATTTTGAGTTTTCATACCATCTTGGTAAGACGAATGTAGTGGTAGACGCTTTAAGCAAGAAGTCACTCCACCTATTAGTAATGATGGGGGAGGAACTTCATCTGATTGAAGATTTGAGAAATCTCAACCTAGCAGTACAAGTATGCCCTACAAGTTTATACTTAGGAACCTTAAGGGTTACCAATGAGTTTTTGGAACAAGTTAAGAGGGAGCAAAAGAAGGATCAGTTCTTGTAAGAAAGATTAAACTTACTAAATGAAGACAAAGAAAAAGAGTTTTAGAAAGGCGCTAACAGAGTGATTAGAGTCAATGGGAGGATCTGTATTCCGCATAACGAGGAAATAAGGAGAATGATTCTTGAAGAAGCGCATAAGAGCAAGCTTAGTTTCCATCTCGGCACCACAAAGATGTATTAGGACTTGAAGAAGAGTTTTTGGTGGTAAGGACTCAAGAGAGATGTGATCAGATTTATGGTAGCCTGTCTGACATGTCAGAAGGCAAAGGTTGAGCATTAGAAGCCCTCTAGACACCTACAACCTCTAAACATTCTAGAATGGAAATGGGATAGCATTTCCATGGATTTTGTGACATAACTGCGAAGAACAATTGTCGGACATGATGCCATTTGGGTAATTATGAACCGATTAACTAAGTCTGCTCATTTCTTGTCTATCAACATCCATTACTCACTGGAAAAGTTGAAATAGTTGTACCTTAGAGAGATAGTTAGACTGCATGGAGTACCATCAAGTATAGTCTTTGATAGAGATCCTTGCTTCACTTCAAGGTTTTGGGGAAACCTACAAGAAGCTATGGGAACTAGAGTAAGTCTTAGCTTAGCATACCACCCACAGACTAATGGACCAACGAAAAGGACAATTCAGTCATTAGAAGATTTGTTGAGAGCACGTGTCTTAGATCAAAGAGGAAGTTGGAATGAATTTCTGCCCCTTGTGGAGATCACATACAACAACAATTTTCATGAGAGCATAGGCATGACACCTTATGAAGCTCTGTATGGAAGGAAGTGCAGAACACCATTATGTTGGTTTTTAAGACAGGTGACTCTCTACTTTTGGGACTAGAGGTGTTGCAACAGATCACCAAGAAAGTGAAAGTCATTAGAGAGAAGATGAAGGCAAGTCAAGACCACTAGAAGAGCTATTATGACAAAATGAGGAAACCTCTAGAGTTCTAGGCTTAAGAACATGTCTTTTTGAACGTGACCCCCACCACTAGAGTAGAGAGAGCCTTGAAATCTTGGAAACTCACACCCAAATTCATTAGTCCCTACCAAATCCTAAAAAGGATTGGCCTTGTTGCTTACCTAATAGTTTTGCCTCCAAACCTAACCAATTTGCTTAATGTTTTTCATGTATCTCAGCTTAGAAAATATAATCCTGATCCCTTGCATGTGATTGAACCTAATCATGTATCAATAAGAGATAACATAACATATGATGTCACACCTATACGAATTGGATATCGAAGAAAAAACAGTTGAGAGACAAAATTATCAATCTAGTCAAGGTAATATGTAGTTTGAGAGACGACGACGATGCAACATGGGGCTTGGAAAGCAAGATGATGGGGCTATACACTCAGCTATTTCAAGGTACCCATTTCGAGGATGACATTTCTTTCAAAGGTGGTAGAGTTGTAACGTCTTGAATATATAAAAACTAAATAAAATAAAATAATTGTGATAATATTAATTTAAATAAGAAAAGTAGCATGTAAAGGAATAAATATTAGGAAATTAATCTTTTGTTAGTAATTATAATTATTTTTTAGAATGATTTTAGTATTAGGTGTGTGTTAGAACTTAAATTTAAAACATTTTAAGAAATATTTATTGTTATAAAATTATTAGAATAATGAAGATTTATTAACTAATTATTAAGAAATAAATAATGGTCAAGAAAAATAATAATGATAAATAACCAATAGTGTATAAAATTTATACAATAT